>JANRMT010062808.1:58092097-58106645 GCA_026402145.1 Polypterus bichir lapradei | reverse complement strand
GTACTGCATTAAAATTTTTATTAAGAAGAAAATTTAACCTTTTTAAAGTGAGGGAAAATATGGCAATAATTATTTGTTAAGGATCTCTTTGTATACCACGTTGTCAGTTTGGCCCTCCGGTTGTAACATGACCAAGCTGTGCGCTGAGCTTACTCTTGAGCATGCAACTTACAGTTGGCCATGTGAACAGTAATCTTGTTTCAAATCTCACAGCATGGATTGCTGCTGTCATAATCGATTTCAGTTTCATGGTTTGTTTCAATTACGACAGTATTTGCAGGACTTGTGTTGAAGTGACATTCGGCATCTGTCAAGCGTTGTAAGCTTACAACCGGTTTCATCGATAACTTCACATCCAGCTTTTGAGAGTTTAAACATTCATAAACATCAAAGTGTCCACTACTGAAATTGTCACCTATGAATGTAAGATGTTTAAGAGGCATTGGCGGTTGTCGAAAGGTGTAAAATATTTGGCCATTTCGGTACACTTGAAAGCACCAACCGAACAATTCAGCGGCAGCCATCAACTCACATGCAGAACCATAGGTGAAGGGCTTAAGCATTTCACTCTTCTAGTGCTCCTGTGTAGTATAATTATCTCCTGTACCGTCATCAGTCCACACCTTGAACCTGTCCCAGTCATTCAATACATAAGACACAATGTTCTTCCAGATATCAAGAGTGAGCCTGATATGGCCGTGCAATATGTAACACAGAGAATGGAAAAGGTAGGTGCCATCTCCGGGCATGGAAACCACTCGGTAAGTGACAGTTCTTTGATCGATGGTGATTACCTCGATAGACATGGTAATGGGGGTTGGAATGATGAAGGAAATGGGTACCTGAGTAACGTAAAGTAAGTGTAAAATACCTATACAATAACTATAATTGTAATAAACAAACAATAAAACAGCGGAGAAGCCGTGGATTAAACAAAAAGGCTGTAGTTATCAGCAGGGAGACGTGAATCCCGTGGCGAAGCAAGGAAGGGAATGTAGAGACTGGAGCGACGGACGGCCTTATATAGGCAGGCAGCCAACAACGTGGGAGGTGATGGGATGGGAGACCCAACGCCGCCTCACATGGTGACCAAGCTGCAGGCTATGGACGTATATATGTACGTAAATAGGATTCAGTTAGCGTTGGGAACCCGTGTACCAAATTTCTTGAAGATGGGCCCATAAGTAACAAAGACTGTTGAAAAGTTCAATATGGTGGCCGACAGTGGCATCATACCACCGAAATAAGTACGTACATTGGTTTCGGTTAGTGCAGGGAAGCCGCCTACCAAATTTCGAGAAGATGAGGCCATAAATAAGAAAGTTCAACATGGCGGATGTTGTTGATCGTTACGCGTAGAATTTCGAAATGAAACCTGCTTAACTTTTGTAAGTAAGCTGTATGGAATGAGCCTGCCAAATTTCAGCCTTCTACCTATACGGGAAGTTGGAGAATTAGTGATGTTGGAAAATTCAATATGGCGGCTGACAGTGGTGTCATACCACCGAAATAAGTACGTACATTGGTTTTGGTTAGCTCAGGGAAGTCACCTACCAAATTTCGTGAGGATGGGGCCGTAAATAAGAAAGTTCAACATGGCGGACGTTGTTGACCGTTATGACCGTTATGCGTAGAATTTCGAAATGAAACCTGCTTAACTTTTGTAAGTAAGCTGTAAGGAATGGGACTGCCAAATTTCAGCCTTCTACCTACACGGGAAGTTTGAGAATTTGTGACGTTGGAAAGTTCAATATGGCGGCTGACAGTGGCGTCATACCACCGAAATAAGTATGCACATTGGTTTCGGTTAGCGCAAGGAAGCTGCCTACCAAATTTCGTGAAGATGGGGCCATGAATAAGAAAGTTCAATATGGCGGACGTTGTTGATCGTTATGACCGTTACGCGTAGAATTTCGAAATGAAACCTGCTTAACTTTTGTAAGTAAGCTGTAAGGAATGGGCCTACCAAATTTCAGCCTTCTACCTACACGGGAAGTTGGAGAATTAGTGACGTTTGGAAAATTCAATATGGCGGCCGACAGTGGCATCATACCATCGAAATAAGTACGTACATCGGTTTTGGTTAGCGCAGGGAAGTCACCTACCAAATTTCGTGAAGATGGGGTCAGCCTTCTACCTACACAGGAAGTTTGAAAATTGGTGACATTGGAAAGTTCAATATGGCGGCCGACAGTGGCGTCATACCATCGAAATAAGTACATACATCGGTTTCGGTTAGCGCAGGGAAGCCGCCTACCAAATTTCGTGAAGATGGGGCCATAAATAAGAAAGTTCAACATGGCGGACATTGTCGACCGTTATCGACCGTTATGACCGTTACGTGTAGAATTTCGAAATGAAACCTGCTTAACTTTTGTAAGTAATCTGTAAGGAATGAGCCTGCCAAATTTCAGCTTTCTGCCTACATGGGAAGTTGGAGAATTAGTGCTGAGTCAGTCAGTCAGTCAGTCAGTCAGTCAGTGAGGGCTTTGCCTTTTATTATTATAGATATGTGTATATATATATATTTATATGTATATGTATATATACAGTATATATGTATGTGTATACAGTGCATCCGGAAAATATTCACAGCACATCACTTTTTCCACATTTTGTTATGTTACAGCATTATTCCAAAATGGATTAAATTTATTTTTTTCCTCAGAATTCTACACACAACACCCCATAATGACAATGTGAAAAAAGTTTACTTGAGGTTTTTGCAAATTTATTAAAAAATAAAAAAACTGAGAAATCACATGTACATAAGTATTCACAGCCTTTGCTCAATACTTTGTCAATGCACCTTTGGCAGCAATTACAGCCTCAAATCTTTTTGAATATGATGCCACAAGCTTGGCACACCTATCCTTGGCCAGTTTCGCTCATTCCTCTTTGCAGCACCTCTCAAGCTCCATCAGACTGGATGGGAAGCATCGGTGCACAGCCATTTTAAGATCTTTCCAGAGATGTTCAATCGGATTCAAGTCTGGGCTCTGGCTGGGCCACTTAAGGACATTCACAGAGTTGTCCTGAAGCCACTCCTTTGATATCTTGGCTGTGTGCTTAGGGTCGTTGTCCTGCTGAAAGATGAACCGTTGCCCCAGTCTGAGGTCAAGAGCGCTCTGGAGCAGGTTTTCATCCAGGATGTCTCTGTACATTGCGTCAGTCATCTTTCCCTTTATCCTGACTAGTCACCCAGTTCCTGCCGCTGAAAAACATCCCCACAGCATGATGCTGCCACCACCATGCTTCACTGTAGGGATGGTATTGGCCTGGTGATGAGCGGTGCCTGGTTTCCTCCAAGCGTGACGCCTGGCATTCACACCAAAGAGTTCAATCTTTGTCTCATCAGACCAGAGAATTTTGTTTCTCATGGTCTGAGAGTCCTTCAGGTGCCTTTTGGCAAACTCCAGGCAGGCTGCCATGTGCCTTTTACTAAGGAGTGTCTTCCGTCTGGCCACTCTACCATACAGGCCTGATTGGTGGATTGCTGCAGAGATGGTTGTCCTTCTGGAAGGTTCTCCTCTCTCCACAGAGGACATCTGGAGCTCTGACAGAGTGACTATCGGGTTCTTGGTCACCTCCCTGACTAAGGCCCTTCTCCCCTGATCGTTCAGTTTAGATGGCCGGCCAGCTCTAGGAAGAGTCCTGGTGGTTTCGAACTTCTTCCACTTACGGATGATGGAGGCCACTGTGCTCATTGGGACCTTCAAAGCAGCAGAAATTTTTCTGTAACCTTCCCCAGATTTGTGCCTCGAGACAATCCTGTCTCGGAGGTCTACAGACAATTATTTTGACTTCATACTTGGTTTGTGCTCTGACATGAACTGTCAACTGTGGGACCTTATATAGACAGGTGTGTGCCTTTCCAAATCATGTCCAATCAACTGAATTTACCACAGGTGGACTCCAATTAAGCTGCAGAAACATCTCAAGGATGATCAGGGGAAACAGGATGCACCTGAGCTCAATTTTGAGCTTTATGGCAAAGGCTGTGAATACTTATGTACATGTGCTTTCTCAATTTTTTTATTTTTAATAAATTTGCAAAAATCTCAAGTAAACTTTTTTCACGTTGTCATTATGGGGTGTTGAGTGTAGAATTCTGAGGAAAAAATTGAAATTAATACATTTTGGAATAAGGCTGTAACATAACAAAATGTGGAAAAAGTGATGCGCTGTGAATACTTTCTGGATGCACTGTATATATATGTATGTTTATATATATATATATATGTATATATATAAATATATATATATGTATGTGTATATGTATATATGTATATGTATATGTATATATATGTTTATATGTGTGTGTGCGTGTATATATATATAAATATATAGTAAAAGATGAAGCAGGAGACAGCATAAAGTTTTGGGGTTTTCCGGCCCCGTATATTGCGGACACTCCACAATGAAAAAACAGGTCAAAAATACAAACAAAACAGTTCATATGCGCGACGCCGGCAGAGGCGTCGGCGGCCATTTTATTGGGGAGGAGCCGGAAGTGGAGGAATGTTGGGAAAGAACCGTGAGGGAGGATGGGACTGCTGACATCAAGGAAGATGGCGGAGGAAGGGTGGAAGTGGACGTACTGCGGGAAGGTTACAATGGCGGAGCGTCTTTTTTCCTGGAAGACAAAGGAGAAAGGTTAGTGCCCCGCCACTCCCTGCTGGCGAACGTCTTTCGAAGCGGTTTAAGGTCCGTCCGCGGCCTCCTACTCGCGCATGCGTGACAATATATATATATATATATGACAGCAACACTCATTACAGTGAGAAAACAATTACATTGACAACCATGTTACGTTATTTTCAGAATGTTTCATTTTCTTTTTCATTACTTCTTTAACACACTACTTCTCCGCTGCGAAGCGCGGGTATTTTGCTAGTCAATAATAAAAGTGATATCATCTAATATTAGAAAAATTGTCATAACTCATTATTCTGGATGATAATAAATCTAAACATTTGTGCATACAAAGGACATTATTTTTTGCTTAATAAGCACTTTACCAAATAATCAGATATAGTGCAAAACCTAATAAGGGTAAGATAGACATATTGAAAGACAGAGAATATATCTTAAAATTGACACTACACATTGTGAGCTTAAACAGTTAGGAATTTGTTCTAAAATTTACTTCGAAACATATGATGAGACTAAAGAGGTAGAGGAAATAGAATTTCCTTCTGCTATGAGCTTGAAACACAATATGTTGTTTTTCAGCACATTCATACAAATTGTGAGTTTAAGTTTGAAGTTGTGTCTTGTTAGATAAGATGCAGGTATAGATTCTAGACAAGAAATACTAGATACATTCTAGCCATTAGCTAATGGTGTATATGGCGTTTTGCCCTCTGTTCAGAACCGAAATTGTGTTGCACAAAGCAAAGTTAATTTATTTACACAAACAACTATATCACTTAGCAATTTTTCATTGTTTCTTATAGCTCAAAAGGATTAATATATGCATTTTATACATCCATGAGGCAGAATTAGTTTTACTAGTGACTGGGTAATCTTGTTGATGTGTGAGTGGAGAAGTGTGTTACAGTGTTCCAGAAAATCTTTAATAGGCCTTTCCACAAACTGCACCTTATCTTTTTTAGACTTTTGAGACTAAATTTGTAATGCTATCTTTCAATTTACCATATGACTCATTTAAAGACTTCAAGCATAATGCATGGTTATCATAAACTTTAGTAAAACATTCCTCCTTTGGATGATAGCAATATATCATTGCATAAATCCATATACCTATGCAAATATTAAAAAAGTACAATATAGTAAATTTTGTTCATGCATTCAATACAATTTTTAAATAATGTATCATAAAAAATCTTTGTTTTAAACCAATTGTAGACTTTTTTTAAGAAGTATGTAATACAAATGGAGAAATGTAGACCATTACTTTCACAATTACCATATCAAGCCAATTTAAAACCCTAAGGGCTCTTAGTATGTAGGACTCCAACACTCCAATGGCTGTCAGTGAACTCATATAAAATTCTCATAGAGGTATATGCAATTATTCATGGTGCCAATTAATAAAACATTAAAATAAGTTCCTCTTAAATAAACTGGCTTAAAAATTTAAAATAATTTAAATGGGTTTAAGTACCACTGTGTACAGAGCTTTACTGTACGCTCATACATCAAAGACATTTTATAATGACAGCAACAACTGGTCCCCTCGACACAGCTGATAATACTAATTTATTAAAGGATTACTGATTGAAACCTTTTTGAGAGTTATTAAACCAGAAGACAGCAGAACATACATTTCATACTGAAGACAAGGTAATACTTAACACAAAGTAAAGAAAAAGTTTTAATATTTAAAAATAAAAAGTCCAGAGGTAATAGAATATACCACATTTTGTTATGACTGAAGGAAAAAAGTCATGAACAAGTAATCACTTGCTGTCACCTTTTGGTGTATCAATCAATAATAATAAAAATCACATTATTTATATTGATAATTTATTTAAAAAGTAACAAAGATTTCATACCTTATCATAGGGGATCACCTTTAATATTTAAAGTTTTTAAAATATAATTATAATTCAAACTGAAAAATAAAAAACATGAAATGATGAAGACACAATATTTTTTATTACATTTACTGACTTGAACTTGAGGGAAAAAATGTATCAAAATGTAAGTCTTACCCTTAAAAATGTGGGAATCCAAAACCTAGAGAACTAAAAATGCCCAGAATTTTGACCAAGGAATCAAAGATTTCAGTCTATTGACATAAAAAAGTCAAAGGCAAAAGCCGATCAAAAACAATGTAGAGGGAAAAGACTCTAAAACGACAAAAGAAGCCAAAGCCCCAAATGCTTTTTCAGAAACCCGTAATCAGTTTTAGAAATAATTCCCTAATCTTCTTTTTGTTTATATTTTGAGGCTACTTCTTAATTCAGTACACAGGCAGGAAGATTTAGAGTCTTGCTTGCTCTAAAGTTCTGATGATTTAACTTTTTATAAAAGTGTGCCTGTGTAGTCATGGCATGCCTAGCAACAGCAAAAATAGCACAGCAAACGCCTTTAAAGTTGTGTAACCATTGGCGCACAATGCTCCATGAACAAATAGGAAAAACAAACAGAATGTGTCAGGATTTTGAAAAAAAAAATAAGGTGAAAACAACAACAACGTCAAAATGTATTTTTATAGCACAAGTTTGTATAAAGAATATAACTCAGAGTACTTTACAAAGTGACAAAGTTGCAAGAAAGGAAAAAGAAATAGATTATATGAATGAATAAATAATACACCAAAATATAGGAAATGAGAATAAACCATTATGTACCTACATAACAAAGACATTCTAATAACAGATACAGTGGAGTCCTTATTTATAGATTAGTTTTTAAGTCCAATCCTATGATCAGAATGTTGGATAGGACAACAGAAACAAAAAAGCAACATCCAGGGACAAAATGTTGGAGAAAAAAACAAAATCTGCAGGAGTTTCTGGGCCAAAAGATCACCCGGCTGCTCCTGGGCATTCAACCTAACATAAATATACTTAAGTAATTTGAAGTGTTTTTTAAACATTTTTCTTAGAAGACTAAGAAGACTCACCAACTCCTCGACCTCCAAACAACAAATATTTTAATTCTCATGGATACACCTCTTCATTGCGAAGAAACACTACTTTTCCCTGATGGCAACTTGAATTAAGATGATCTACAAGTCTCCGACTTAAAGTTTAAATCTGAACAATATATTCAATTTCTTTTCGCTGTTCAGTTATTTCACCGAGGAATAATTTCCATTCGTTTGTGATAAAGCGAGCTTTACTATCATTTTTTGAGACTTTCGAATTTTAGTACTTTCATTATTCTTTAACCTGCTGTGCATGTGTATCGCGCCAACATTTTTGAATTCTTTACGACATTCTACTTTGTCATCTACTCTTTGTCTTTTATTTCTGGCCCTGGGCATGGTTAAATCTCTTGGCACAAAGTCTCATCTCGCAGGACGTGAAAGTGTCTCTCTGAAAAAGTCACATCTCATCCTAGAGAGATTTGATGCAGTAGGCCTCACTGATAGTTCGTGTAATCACTTATGCTTCAATATCAGAGACTGCTGCACAATATTTTCATCAGGTGGTGGCAGAAAAACTAAAAAAGAAACAGAGAAGAGTTTAGGTTAATAATGATTTCAAATTCACAAATATATGTGATACTTCATATATAATCTATTAGAATTAGAACTAAAATTCAGCTAAACTAAAAAAAAGTGGGTTTTTAAAAAGTTTTTTAAAATGTTTCATGGCATATACTGTATGTATCGTTAAAGTCTTCCAGATTTTGGATTATAAAAGCACAAGGCCACCTCACCATTTCTTTTTTTATTTAGCTCTTCGAATAATAAGCAAACCACTACTGGGAAATTTGAGGTTACAACTGGAAATTTTAAAGGGACAGGCACTCTAACATATAGGAAGAGGCAAGTTTACTTAGAGGCTTATATACCATCAATAGTATATTTAAATCAGCTCTAAAGGACATGGGTAACCAATGTAACGATGCTAAGACTGGTCAGATATGCTTACATTTTCTTTCTCTGTTTAAGCTTTAACTTTAATTGTGTGTTGTCTTTTTAAGCAGTTATGTTATGTGTGTACTACAGTATTCTACTCTACTAAAACAAAACTGTGAATTAATTTCTCAGCCACTTACATTTTAATAAGAGTTTTAACTTTTGCAGTGTTGTTTAAATTAAACAATGCAGTCCTCATAGTGAGGTTAATGTGTGATTTAAAGTTTAGGTCAATGTCCAAGTGTGATTCCGTGGGCCTCATCTGAGTAATAACATTATAGGCCGTGCAGGAAAAATGGAACAAAATGTCTTCTAGAGTATTGGCATGTGTAGTTGTATTTATAGGGTGTGATTATGTGCAAATCAAAAGCTTACCAATGGATCTGTATTTGCAGAGGTTTCTGTTTTTTCTTTACTTGGGCAGGGTTATATGCACGTGTAAGTGCATCCAGCATATTTTTAATTCTGTACTGTTTTCTAAGCACAACAGCAAGCCAGCGGACAACTTACTTAGCTGGTATGGGGAGAGCTTTGTTTTCATTGGTTGGAAGTTTGAATTTATTTCTGCTCCATTAGTTTCGATTAGATATTTTAGTTGATACATGGCAATGTTCTGTCTTTTTCTACTGTGTATTTCTTTTCTGTCAGAGTTTCATGAATGGGGTAGAGATTTTGGGACTCAGTCAATTATCCATGTTTGCAGTCTTAGAATTGGGTAGGCCAAGGGCATAATTGATGGGACTTTACTAAGACTGGAATGGCATTGTATAGGGAAGTTTTTTTTTTCTTGATCTTGTTGACAATCATCAAAGGTAGAGGAAGGGAGAGTGCTAAAGGGGTATCCATGCCCAACTGCAAGAGAAGTTGGGTGTTACTGCTGGTGTTTTAGCTGTGAGCATGCCAAAAGATATAGAAGCTGGGTGGCACAGTGGATGGAGATTATTTCTAAGACACTCAGTATTTCTATTTTTGCCAACAACTATAATTTCTGTTTTTCCTTATTTACCTTGAGGAAATTACTGCTCACTCATTCAAAAATACAAGTAACCACACCAGTACAAAAACCAAACGGACCTTTACAGATCTGGAAAATATCTGTAGTTATATTAAAATATAAATTTTTCAAGAGTAAACACAGGTCACCATACGTACCAAATGTTTTTAACCCCTAATCATAAACAGTAATGGTTAAAATTATTCATTCAATTTTTGATATCAGGGTTCATATCTTTCATTAATTGTTCTGGACATTACGGAAATCGTTAAATACTAGGCTTTGTTAGGAACTTTAATACCACTTAAAAGGAGGTGTTAAACTCATGTCTAACAATATCTAGTGAAAAGGCATTGATGTTCAAAAATTCTACAGATAAAACAGTACACTCTATACTTTAATATTCTCAGACCCACTTTATCCAGTTCAAGGTCATAGAAGACCAGAGTCTATCTTGGCAGCATCTGACACAAGGCAGAAAGTAAGCCTGAAACAACCCTTCCATTCCACATTGCACATTTATTTATGCACACACACGCACACGCTTACACACACATTGCTAATTTATAATTGGTTTTTAACCTAGTGCATATGTCTTTGTGGGTGGAAAACCAGAGAACCTAGAAAATACTTGCAAAGCCATAGTTGGAAGTACACACTCCACACAGACTGCAACCGGGTGAAAGATTTGAAATCATGGATCCATAGGGTAGCAGTGATAACTCTAAGTCCGTACTATTGTAAATTATTTAGTATTTTGCAGCCTGCAACATCAGCCTGCCTGGTAAGCATTCTGTTTACATGATTCCTTCTAAATTTGTGCATCAGTGGCACCATTTTGAAGTATGACCCATTATTAAAATAAAAAAAAACTTTCTCTCTCTCTATGTTGTTTTCTTTTTTTCCAAGTGGTTATCTTAAATTTTAAAATCCATGTAAATTTAGTAAAACTGATCTGCAATAAATTATCTCAATGTTTATTTTTCAAGCCTACTTTTATAAATATTAATTATGACAGAAGTGATATTTGTAAACTTAGCTATTTTTGTGAGGTTTTTCAAATCTTAAACTAGTTGAAAAATTACTATAAAGCTTCAAAATATCTGATATGTTATTGAAACATTTAAACAGTAGTGTTGGACAAAAGTAATTATTTTCAGTGACTATTTAATGTAATGTTTTTCAACTCTGACATTTTGCGACCCCTTTTCGGCTGCAATTCAAGGCGTCTTTTGTTAGTGCTCTTATTATGTTTTTGAATGACACACCTCATCACAAAAACATGGGTTGAGGCTGCCATATTATTGAAAGGCTGTTTTTCCTTATTTTTGCAAATAGCTGCTCTACCACCTAACTGTTCAACTGTTCAGGTGCCTCAGAGCTGAAGAATAAGTTGTATTCTCCTGAAGAAATCCCTATGGTCTTTCATTTTATTCTCTGGAAGATTATTGAAGAGAAGACAATGATCTTCAGAACCCATAACTGGGTGAACAAACTCCTTTTTTAATTTCTTTACCCTCGTGGATGGGAGACCTGCAGTCCTTCTGTTGCTATAGGATGAATATTTTCAAGTCTCGGGCAGCTACTGTTCCTTCATGGGGTTGGAAAGGAATCACCTCTGGGCATTTCAGATTTGCATGTGTTGCAAGACCTCTTTAAAAGTCACAAACTGTGACATTAGTTAAATGCTTCCCAGATAGGAGCAGGTCTGCAAAATTTCTCGAGCTCTGAAAGCATAGACTGAACTTTAAACTATAAACAACTGTGTGGACAAAGGATAACTGAAAATTCATCTAAAAAATATATCAATTCTGGCAATATATTCCAAAATATAAATACAATTTAAGAAAAATCAAGCATTTGCCAGATGTACCACAAATTTTTAAAAATATTTTATTATATTTATGTCTTCTCATATCTCCTTTTGGAGTCTACCAACCATATCATATGAGATACCCTTATGGTTGACATTGTACTCCTTCCAGAGTTTGTGAACAACCAAATTCTAGAAGACAGAAATTATCATTAAAATCTGCAATACATAACAAATACTGTGAATCTACTTTCAAAATGATTCTAAGTCACTTGTTGGTTAAGCAACTCACTGTCCAGTCTGTCTTCACTGACACAACTAAGTATTTTCATAGCTGTGGACCTCACCTTTGAAAGTTTCACTCTGTCTTAGGTACTGAGTCTGATATCCTAATGTGTTCTTTTATCGAAGGTGCCCAGTTTCCATTTCTACTGAAAAGTAATTTTGAGCCCAACCTATAAAACAAGATATTGCACTTGAGGGTAATGCAATTTAATGAGGCAAATGCTGAGCAAATGACTTGACCTATTAAGGCTGAAAACTTTATCCACTTTTTGCAAAACTTATTGCATTTATATTTAACTGCACTCTAATCTCAGAGTTCTACTAAGTTGTGCTCCCAAATCTGAGGAATGGTTCCTTCAAGTCATTAACTGACAAGATATCATGACAAACACTATAAGAAATGTGCACATTTAGACATTCAATGAGGTTTACATTTTCTAATTAAGGCTTTTGACTAAAGTAAAATTTGAGAGAATATGACTTCATGTAAATGATATCACAGGAAAAGAGTAAAAATGTAGTGACTGAAAAAGTACAAACACACAAATGCCATATGCATGCTATAATGATAGACAGACAGATGCAGGAGACAGTGGAATTATATATTGGACAAATGATAATAAAGATTCTAAATAACTGAAAGATTCTTACCTGATATACTGAAAACACCTTTTTTATGTTGGTCCATCATAACAGCAGGGGCTTAGTAGTCAGAGTTGATACAAGAAAAATGCTCGTGGCATGTGATAGTCTTAAAGTGACAGCATGCAGGCAACACACTGTCAAGTGATGAAAATGAAACTAGGGATTTCTCCAGCATACTGGTCACCTGTGAATGAAGCACAAAAAGGAAAATAAATAATTGGGGTCCAGGAGGAAACCCTGTTAAATGTTCAGAGATATGAAAAAGGTTGGAAGTGGACTGTTGGACAAGTCGTTGTAAGCTTTTAGAGAGCAGAAAGCATGCTTCTTATTAAGGAGCTCCATCTCCTTCAGGACCAGGGGCCTCATATATAAACGGTGCGTATGCCCGTTTCCACGCTCATATCGTGATTTATAAACATTAAACTTGGTGTAAAGTCACGCACATTCTGACACCAGCTCAATCCATTGCATACACAAGTTTTTGGCTCGGTTTTGCAAACTGGCGGCACCCACAATCAAAGCAGTGCTGCTGTTCCTGTGTGGTTTCCCTCTATTTTTTTCAGATTCATATCCCTGATGTGGCTTTATCAAATACAGTGAAAATAACCGCATATCTATACTAATAAAAGGCAAAGCCCTCACTCACTGACTCACTCACTGACTCACTCACTCACTGACTCACTGACTGACTCATCACTAATTCTCCAAGTTCCCGTGTGGGTAGAAGGCTGAAATTTGGTAGGCTCATTCCTTACACCTTACTTACAAAAGTTGCGCAGGTTTCATTTCGAAATTCTACGCGTAATGGTCATAACTGGAAGTTATTTTTCTCCATTTACTGTAATGGAGTTGAGCTTGAAAGCCATGGGGGGCGGAGTTTCGTGTGACATCATCACACCTCCCACGGAATCACGTGAACTGACTGTCAACGCAGTGCATAGAAAACCAGGAAGAGCTCCAAAAAGCGCTGAAGAAAACATGCATTATATAATTGAGAAGGCAGCGAAACAATAAGAAGCGAGCGAGTGACATATACAACCATATTCATGATTGGTGCTACTTCGGAAACAAAGCACGGTGTAAACCTAAAGTTTAAATTAAGTTCATAGACAGGCTGCCGCTGCCGTTTGTCATGCCCATGGGTAATGCGGGATACAAGTTTAATGAGAGGACGCAGGATATAAACGAGAGTTTTGATCAAAATTGCACATGAAGGGCTGTGCTTATGCAAATTCCGAGAGACTGTGTTTGTGGGGGATTGACAGTAAAGCGGGTGGGGGAGTCACATCATCATCTCCCCTACCATTCACCTCATTTCGCTCTGAGCTGAGCTCCGCAGCTAACGCAGTCTTACGGAACCGACTTTGTGACGCTGCCACCAAATACTCACAGAAAAATCCACAAGTTAATACACACTCTGAATCCTCCAGGCACTACTTACAAAAGGTTACATTGACAATCGTGTTACGTTATTTTTAAAATCTTTCCTTTTCTTTGCACAAGCACAGCTGAGAAGCTTTGATGCATGTGCTCCATAACGCGTTAAAAAATAATGCATTTAATCACACTTTGTATTCCAATGCATGATTTCCTGGTACACCGATTACATTGATCAGCGCTTCCCGATTCATTTTACCCTCGCACCCCCTTGGTTTGAGAACAAGTATTAAAAAATATGAGGTTAACACAGAAAAACAGATCACCAATTGAAGCTTTATGAATAATCAATACTATATTCTCCATCAATAATTGTTTTGGTAAAGCCATACTCAGTGTAATTTTGTAATTTTATAATTTTTCCGCCACTAGCCATGATTAAATGAACGGTAAAAAAGTAATAGCGAAGCGAGGGTGACTTATTCAGGCAGGCAGGCGACAGCTCAATAGCTCGAATTTAGATATAAGTAGGTTCTATTTAGTCGCCAGAAATATCTTTGGTAGGAATGGAAGTTGAATTTAGTCTTTAAATTTCTATGGTGAAGAAAAATTTATGCAATGATGACTAAATTTAACTATATAAAGTAAAAGCTTGTATATATAAAGTCATTCCCGAATATATAAAGTCAAAACTTGATTATATAAAGTCACTGTCGGAACACATAAAGTCCAAACTTGAATATATAAAGTCAGCGTCGGTATATATAAAGTCAAAACTTGTTTCTGAATATATAAAGTCAAAACTTGAATATATAAAGTCAGCGCTGGAATATATAAAGTCAAAACTTGAATATATAAAGTCATTCCCAAATAT
>JANRMT010062808.1:58025306-58069990 GCA_026402145.1 Polypterus bichir lapradei | reverse complement strand
GACGTCAGCACTAGAGACGAAGCCTCTCGTGTTGCGCCACAGCATGTTGTTTGTCTATTTGACAGTATGTAGATCGGGGTAATATATATATATATAAGATAACTCCTGTAGCCACAATAAATGCCTTTATAGAATAGACAAACCAGGGGTGAACAAGTTCCTTTCTACTGCAGCCACAGCCGCGACATACATAAAAAACATCAATAATAACTCATAAACTTGCAATATTATTTAGAAAAATCGCGACATTTTACTCACCAAAAATTCTGATTATTTGTAAACAAAATCCATCGTCCTCTCTTTCCTCAAAAACAGTTCAATTACTCTGTCGTACGGATTATCCGTGCACTTCAGTTCCATCAAAACCTCACTTTCTATCGCCATCTAAGCTAATGCTGAAAGGCGAACCCGCCCTATGGTATTTCTGGCATAAGTTTCAATTTGCTTTAGGGCTGAAAATGTCCACTCGACAGAAGCAGTGTACACAGGAATGCTCACCGCCAAATATACCGATGTGAACAGCTGCCCCATGCTCTCATTCAGATTTTTCTGATGAAGGAAGTCAAGGAGATCAGTGGGAGATTCTCCTGCAAAATCATCCATGGCATACATTACAGTCAGTTCTGTTTTTAGCCGAGACAGATCAAAAAGCGCTCCGTGGCTCTTGTGTTAAAGTGGAGAAGGCTGCATGCGTGAAATTTTGCTTGTATTCCCGAAACTTCTGGGGCTCGAGGAGAGTGACAAACATCAGGTTTTCGTGGTCTTGAAATCTGGTCTGTGTCTGGCAAATAATATTGTCCAGAATCCTGCCATGGAGTTGGCCGTAGTGCACGCGACGATCTTTTGCTCGGAGCGTTTGCGGTGCGTTCAGTGGCCTCGGAGAGTTCCTCATATCGGGTTTTGTCCAATCAATGGGTCTGAATAAGGTGACATTGCCTTACGCCTGCTAGAGGGCCCTACTGACACCAACTCAAAATCTGATTGGTTGAAGCAACAGGTTAATCGACATTTATTCTGTGTTAGAGTGCCTCCACAACAGATTGTGAAAGCCTCTTTGCCTGGCAACAAATGATGACTGAAATGTGATTGGTTAAATGCTTTAATACGAAACTCCGCCTCCCACAGCTATCGAGCTGCAGTCTATTCTCTCTGCCTGGCAACAAATAACGGCTGAAATGTGATTGGTTAAATATTTTAATACGAAACTCCGCCTCCCACAGCTATCGAGCTGCATTCTATTACAGTATATGGACAAACATACGTTCCAGTTATGACCATTACGCATAGAATTTTGAAATGAAACCTGCCCAACTTTTGTAAGTAAGCTGTAAGGAATGAGTCTGCCAAATGTCAGCCTTCTACCTACACGGGAAGTTGGAGAATTAGTGATGAGTGAGTGAGTGAGGGCTTTGCTTTTTATTAGTATAGATCATTGTGCTCACAGTGTTCCAATCTGGAGGAGTACATTGGCTATACAATAATTTGGGTCTCTTTCCATTGTTTGAAGTCCAAGTACCAGGTGTCGCTCAAATGTCATTTTTGTTTCTGATTTCTATGCAAATGCTTAGCACTTTTATCTTCTAATAATGCCAGTAAGCACTAATAAATCTTTCATTATTATTTCATAGGGTGTTATCTTTCTTGGACAGGGCGAGGGGCTCCTTTAAGGCTTGTTTTGAGATCATAGCTGGGCACATGGCTAATTATGTATGTTAGCCAGGTAGCAGTGTGTGGCCAATTCACTGGGATCAATGTTATATGTCCAGTGGCAGTACTCATAATATTCTCATTATGGTCAGCTAATGTATCCATAAAATATTTTTTTTTTTTACTGCATGCAAAATGGAAGGCTGGAGTACTGATTGGGTGATGACATCATACATGTCGGAAGAAGCTCCACAATGACCCTACAGTACACATGCCCAAAGATCTGTGCATGGCTGCTACAGCTCCATAAAATCACACTGGCTTTGCAAAGCATTATGTGGCAGTGCACAAAACAAATATTTACCTAAGTCAGCTTTAGGGCAAATGTCCATGCATCAACGTTTGTAGTACCAAAAATAACAGTTTACTACTTGGAAAAGAAGTGTGGATGTTCTAGTTTGGATTTTTTGTTTCTTAATTAATAACTTTCTATTTTCTTTCCATTTTACATGTTTGGGCTGGAAAATTCTCTTGGTGTATCTATATATAATTCAGTTTAATTTTGTCATGTGTGCTATCTCCAAAAAAATAAAAATAGATAGATAGATAGATAGATACTTTATTAATCCCACGGGGAAATTCACATAATCCAGCAGCAGTATACTGATACAAAAAAAACAATATTACATTAAACAGTAATAAAAATGAAAAAATAAAAAATAAAAAAGCAGACAATAACTTTGAGTAATGTTAGCATTTACTCCCCCGGGTGGAACTGAAGAGTTGCATAGTGTGGGGGAGGAACGATCTCCTCAGTCTGTCAGTGGAGCAGGACAGTGACAAAAGTCTGTCACTGAAGCTACTCCTCTGCCTGGAGATGACACTGTTCAGTGGATGCAGTGGATTCTTTATGATTGACAGGAGTTTGCTTAATGCCCGTCGCTCTGCCACAGATGTTAAACTGTCCAACTTTACTCCTACAATAGAGCCTGCCTTCTTAACAAGTTTGTCCAGGCGTGAGGCATCTTTTATCTTTATGCTGCCTCCCCAGCATACCACCGTGTAGAAGAGGGCACTCGCCACAACCGTCTGGTAGAACATCTGCAGCATCTTATTGCAGATGTTGAAGGATGCCAGCCTTCTCAGAAATTATAGCTGGCTCTGACCTTTCTTACATAGAGCATCAGTATTGGTAGTCCAGTCCAATTTGTCATCCAGCTGCACTCCCAGGTATTTATAGGTCTGCACCCTCTGCACACAGTCACCTCTGATGATCACAGGGTCCTTGAGGGGCCTGGGCCTCCTAAAATCCACCACCAGCTCCTTGGTTTTGCTGGTGTTAAGATGTAAGTGGTTTGAGTCGCACCATTTAACAAAGTCTTTGATTAGCTTCCTGTACTCCTCCTCCTGCCCACTCCTGATGCAGTCCACAATAGCAGTGTCATCAGCGAACTTTTGCACGTGACAGGACTCCGAGTCATATTGGAAGTCTGATGTATATAGACTGAACAGGACCGGAGAAAGTACAGTCCCCTGCGGCGCCCCTGTGTTGCTGAACACAATGTCAGACCTGCAGTTCCCAAGATGCACATATTGAGGTCTGTCTGTAAGATAGTCCATGATCCATGCCACCAGGTGTGAGTCTACTCCCATCTCAGTCAGCTTGTCTCTAAGGAGCAGAGGTTGGATGGTGTTGAAGGCGCTAGAGAAGTCCAAAAACATAATTCATAAGGTGAAGTTCCTAAAATTTGAAAAAATATTATGTTTTTGCTTTTTTGAATATGTTTTTTACCATTTAAAGTTCAAACAAATAACAAAGTTCCCCAGTTTCTTATACAGCTGACTTCACATATAGGTGCATGCATGCCCAGAAATCAGATCCATGTTTGACAACCAGTGTAACAGTTAGTAGACATTTCTCATCTTCCAAGCAACATCAATAGGAAAACATAGAAAAGAATCAGTAATAATTTTAAAATATTAAACACAGAGAGCGTCTACTTAACTCCCCCATTGAACATAGATTTTCCATTGTGTGCATCGGACTCAGTAAGAAATTTCAAATGAAAGCAAATAAATGAGCAGAAGAATGTAAATCCTTCATCCAAATCCAAGAAATATTCTCAGGATCATTACCATTGCAATAAACCAAAGGTTGAACTCTTGCCCCTTAATTTTCTTCATCCCATATTCCAGGCAACCATCAATATAAATATAAAAATATAACAAATGAATAGACAGCCTTTAAATAAAACACATTAAATGTGTGTGATCATTAACATGAAAGAGGAAAAGCTACTTTACTGTTGACAAGACAAACTCAAATGACCCGATATGGGAGTAGAAAACTTCAGAAATAAAGATTTCATTAAGATGAGAAGCAGTAAGAAATATCCATAGGGACAAAAATGGGCATTTTTAAGAAAGAATATCTATAACATCCAGCACTACAAAAGTACTAATTATAGAAGCACATCTGTTACAAAATCAATGAACAAGTGATTTTAGGTTCTATCAGGAACTGGTAACAGCTGTAGCAAACCCATAGACCAAATAATGCCCTAATTTGAATCTATTGCATTTAAGACCAGCTTTGACATACTCAATCAAAATCTAAACACTAGAAATTGTTTAAAACTATCTGTTTAGTTTTTTTATATTCTTTAATGCTGTAAAACCAAGGAATCATGGTCTTATTTTACACTTTTTAATCCGTTGTTCTAATAATAATAATAAATATGATTAATATGTGCCTTTCATGACAGTCAAGGACAAGATAACATAAAACAAAAACATCCATCCATTTTCCAACCTGCTGAATACAAATGCAGGGGTCTGCTGGAGCCAATCCTAGCCAACAAAGGGCACAAGGCAGGAACCAATCCCAGGCAGGGTGCCAACCCACCGCAGGACACACACAAACACACCCACACTAGGGACAATTTAGAATCGCCAATCCACCTAACCTGCATGTCTTTGGACTGTGGGAGGAAACCAAAGCGCCCGGAAAAAACCCACGCAGACACGGGGAGAACATGCAAACTCCACACAGGGAGTACCCGGGAAGCAAACCCGGGTCTCCTAACTGCGTGGCAGCAGCGCTACCCACTGCACCACCGTGCCACCCTAAAACAAAAACATAACAATAAAAATAAGACAATGAAATCACAAAATACACTGAATACACAAAAGCTACAGTAGATACTCTAGATTGGTTTTAAAAGGAGCAATTGAGGAAGACTATCTAAGATATAAAGGCAGGGATTGCCATGATCTGGGTGCTGCAGAACTAAAATCTCGATCACACAGAGATTTGTATTTACTGTTCAGGACCATTGCCATGATGAGCCATATGTGTTAACAGAAGAGTCTTATAAAAGATTTGATATTTATCAGGCAGCTAATGCCAGAAAATCAGTGATGTGGTTATATGTTCCCAGGGTTTAGCATGTGTTAAAATTCTAGCAAAACTCTGGTAACTTGTCGCAGTGGAACAGTTCCCATGTGTTCCAAAAGAAGTCACAATGTCCCTTTAATCTTTACACTTCTACCCTAAATAAACCTTCACCTCTCTACCATACACCAACATTTGAGCCAGGTGTTAAGCCTTCTAATCTTTGTCTTACCTGGACCGCTGTATGGCACAGGCAGAACTTCAGACTACCTTGTCAGATCTACTTCTCAGCCTGGCACATAACCCTTTAAATTTGGAATTGTAGAACTGACAAACTACCCTTATGTATGTTATTTGTTCCAACATGGACAATGACAACTGGATCCGACCCCGCTCTGGCCAAGAGCCTATCAATCCTTCTAGGGAAGTCTCCCACCTGTGTACCCAGAAGGCAACACACTTTGAAAGACTCTCTGTCTATGAAGCAAACCAGAGCTTCAATCCCCATAGTGATTGAGTCCTCAGCAATCACTACCTCTCTTCTGGGAACAAGTTTTGAGTTGGTTCATTGGGGCTCCACATGTCTGCCTACCACCTGAGAATCTTCAGAGATACAGTATCATCCAGATCTGCAAGGACCTGAAAACAGTTTGACACTTCGAAAGCAGGGGTTGATGCCCCCAGACAGTGTGCACCCTTTACCTTGTGCCTTGCGACCATGACTCACCTTTTTTCGACTTGTTTGGTCTGTAATTTTCTCCTGCGCCACCTTAGGGGTGCACACTATCTCTCTAAATGACAACGGTGCCAAGTCCACCAATTCTCTATTCACTCAACGCAGTCCGGCCAACTCCTCCTCCAGTTCAGTAACCCTCTGGATCAGCTGGCATCTCTTGCAGATGCAGTCTTCATAGAAGACTGGCCCCTCTGAGCCATCCTTCAAAAAGTCCAATATCTAAGAGGACTTACATTGCACTGGCCTCATTTTGACTTTGGATTATTAAAACTTCTCAACTTTTTTTTATTAAAAATGAATGACTTAAATTGTAACACTAAAAAAAATGTAAGTTAAAAAATTGGACTAAAGAACTGCTACTGTTATATTACACCTTCTGACCCCTTAAGCTCATATAATATTGTCCCTTTGACTGCCTGCTATTTGACCTTTTATGAGGTTAACTTTTCTTTTCTCTGTTTGTTCTCCAAACTTTGTGCTCCTCTCATTCCTTTCTTAAAAGCTCTTCACTCACATTGTTTATATTCTTTCATATTAATGAACCATTAAGCTGTTGCCCTCTAAACTGCTCCACATTCCTGACCACTAAGAACTGTTCAATCTAGAAAAGCTAGAAAAAAGCTTACTGGATATTTGTATTTTTTACTATCTCGTCTGGTCCTACAACCACTTGTGCCTAATCGGCACCTTAACGTTAGCCGCCTGTCTATGTAACGCAGAGCCCTTCTCTTTACCTCTTAAGGTCATTCACTTCCTTTTTTTCCCCAGTAAGGAATTGTTGTTTCTGTTATTTATAACCATTTGTCACTATGATGGCAGTTATTTACCTAGACAGATGCCGATGTCAGCTACTGCTGCTTAGTGCTCTTCTTGCTGACACTAGTTTGAATGCAAATAACAAGAACAAGTACAAGTAACTTTTCCAAACGCTCCCTCAAACACTCAGCTGCTTTTGCCCCAATATGGGTGAAAAACGCAATAAATCTAATGGGGAAAAAGAGCTTTAAAAATTCCTGGATGGCTCCTTAGTAGCAACCAAAACACAGTTTTTAGGGGCAAAATCTATTTTGTTTAATTAATGCTCACACGACAGAAAACACCAAAACTCTCAGCCGTTTCTCTTTTGTTTGAAAGGATGATGTCAGTATGTCTCAATCTCAAATTAGTACGATAAGATAAATAATAAAAAGCAATGGGCCAAGAACTGAGCCCTGTGGAACACCTTGCATAATATGGAGGGGAGAGGATTTGTGCCTGCCAATAGACACAAATTGCAGCCTGCCAGCATATAAGACTGAACCCATTCTAATGCTACATCTGTGAGATCCTACTAAATGTGTAGATGTTGAATTAGTACAGAATGGCACATGTCAAATGTTGCTGAAAGATTGAGGAGTTTTAAAACAGAACAGGTAACAAGAAGATCATTCACAACCTTCACCAAGGAAATATCAGTACTGTGCTTAGCCTTAAAGCCAGAGTGATATGCTTCAAACAGCTAATGTCTTTCCATATAAGAAATTAATTGTGAGGTAATAGTTCATAGATTAAGCATCACAAACCTGCATATAGCCAAAAATGGATGCCTGGAAATTGGTGTATAATTAGAAAAATTGCCTTGATCAAGACTTTGCTCTTTTAAGACTGGCATAACAGCAGCCTTTTTGCAGTTTACCCACAGTTCCAAAACTGATATGATTCCATAAAAATCACAAATTGCCACATTAGGAATGCAAATAAAAAAAAAACATTTAGGAAATGAAAATAACAGTTAGCAGCTAAGCCCCAGCAACCTGTCAGTCAGTCATTTTCCAAACCGCTATATCCCAACACAGGGTCACGGGGGTCTGCTGGAGCCATTCCCAGCCAGCAAAGGGTGCAAGGCAGGAACAAATCTTGGGCAGGACGCCAGCCCACTGCAGGACACACACACCAGGGAAAATTTAGGATTGCTAATGCACCTAACCTGCATGTCTTTGGACTGTGGGAGGAAACCCGGAGGAAACCCACGCACACACAGGGAGAACATGCAAACTCCACACAGGGAGGACCCGGGAAGTAAAGCCAGATCTCCTTACTGCGAGGCAGCTGCGCTACGACTGTGCCACCATGCTGCCCAACAATAATTATATAAAGTTAAAAAGACATTTCCAGCTAAAATTTCATATTCCTTCTGTAGAGCATTAGGCAAGACCTTTCTGATTGATTTTATATATAGCTCGCTTGTGTTGTCAAAATAATACAGTTAAAATATTATTTCCCCCCCAGAGCTTCAATTTTTTTCATTATATTCCATTGTATTTGACTGAAACATTTTTTAGGAATTGAGAATTAATTTAATATTAAATGGTGTTAAAAACTCCACACAGGGAGGACCCGGGAATTGAGCCCAGATCTCCTTACTGTGAGGCAGCAGCGCTACAACTGCGCCACCATGCTGCTATAGCAAGCAATCACAATGTTTTTTTTTTCAGAGTGCAGTACACAAAATCCCTCATCAGAGAAGAGATGTTGCTGAAGGAGTTATTTCTGTCCTTTCACAGATTTCGGGAGTGCTTGAATCTGTGTTAGCGTTCTCTTCAACTTGTACTTTAAAACAATATCAGTGAGAAAAAAAGAAAAGAAAGAAAGAAAATGTTGGGTGTAGGGGCTCAGTGATTTAAGAAAACCATATCGCACAAGTCATTTTGTTTCACAAATCCGGCTAAGCATACTGCTTTTGGAACAATGGCTCCCCTTACTTACGGTTCCCCTGATTTTGTGTATTACTTTTGTGTTTTTCTATATTAAATAAGTAAACTGTGCATTTGAGGACTGTGTTTTTTTTTCACCTGTGGATAAGCACTGGACGTGTAACTTTTCCTTACTTGTTATTTACTTCTCTGCATTTTCTGTGATGGGAGATTAGTGCACTGCAAAAATAAGTCTTATCTTTAATAAAGTTCAACTCAGACAACCATGCAAATTTCTTTTTTTACTTTATTCCCTTTGTCCCAAGTTGCAGTGAGGCCATATTGCTAAAAATCAAACAGGAACAGCAGTGAGTCACAAGCCAATTCAGTTCATATTCACTTCTGTACCAGAGTGAGTGAAAGTTCACAGTGAGGAAGAAAGAACAGGAAAAAATTAAAGTTGAGGGGACAAAATAAATGTAAATGATTTTAGCAAGATTGTAACATAAAAATGTGAAAAATGTGAAGTGACTGAATATGTTTTTAAGGCAGTGCATGTAACCTTCCGGCACCAATTGACCAAGTATCACATATCTGCACATGGTGATTAATAGCTTATCCCTCTTGGGTTAATTTAGGTAGCTAACAGGCTAACTGATATTAGCTAAAATATTAACTTAGCAAACCAGGATGGAAACTTATGTCAGTGTTTCTCAAAGTGTGCTCTGTCCAAAAGCACAAGTCAATCAGTTCAACAAATATCAGTCTCTTTTAAATTCCCAATGATTTCAGATCCAAAAGCCCACATCTAGTTCTTTATTTCCAGGAGGCTGGTGATATGCTCCACTTCTGCTGCATTACCACTACCAGTCTGCATGCTGTTATGCTGTCTTCATGGTTGAGGGGTTGTTATGGCTCTGCATCCCTGAAAAGGCAAAGCCAGCAACATTGGATTAGAATTTTTGTATTTAAATACTAAGACTGTTGGCAATAGATAATTTGCAAATTGGTTTTGATTTGAAACACTTTGACTACCACTGACTTAGTCTTTTTTATTTCATCACTGTTTTTGTGTTGCTTATATTTTGACTTTTTTTTCAGTAAAAATGAAAAGAATTAGAAATTATGCACTGCTTAAATAGTTTTTTTTTCCGTAAATGATAATGATGAAATAAATCACTTTCACCGTTCTGATAAGGTAAAATTTTATTTTATATATTTTCAAAATCCCCCAACTTATTAATAAAATGCCCTTCCTTGTTTTGATCCTTAGTATTTTTCCTGTAATTATAAACAATTGCATGAACCTTTACCTTAAAAATTGAAAGAAATTAATTCCCTTTCCATAGTAAACCATATAGATATCAGTTAAGACTAGAAGGTCTACAGTTCATTACAAAATTACACTGCTTACACATTAGTTAGCCAGTAAAATAGCTGAGAATACAGAAAAGCCAAACTTCAGCACATTTTTCTTCTCTGAACTAGACATTTTTAACACCATTTAATAAAAAATGTATTCTCAATTCCTAAAAAATGTCTCAGTCAAATACAATGGAATATAATAAAAACAATTGAAGCTCTGGGGGGGAAATAATATTTTAACTGTATTATTTTGACAACACAATCGAGATATATATTAAATCAATCAGAAAGGTCTTGCTGGAAATGTCTTTTTAACTTTATATAATTATTGTTGGGCAGCACGGTGGTGCAGTGGGTAGCACTGCTGCCTCACAGTTAGGAGACCCTGGGTCCTACCTGGGTGGAGTTTGCATTTTCTCATCGTGTCTGCATGGATTTCTTCCAGGTGCTCCAGTTTCCTCCCACAGTCCAAAAAGCAGATTAGGTTGATTGGTGGTACTAAATTGTCTCTAGTCTATGGTTGGGGTGTATGCGTATATATGTGTTTCCCCTGCAATGGACTGGCACCCTGCCTTGCGCCCTATGTTAGCTGGGATAGGCTTCAGCACCACCCATGATCCTGTTCAGGACTAAGTGGGTTAGAAGATGACTGACTGATAATGATAGTTCTTGAATGTGTGATTTTTTTGTTGCACAGTAAAGGCAAACTGTTCATATTTTGACAGAGAAACATTATAATTCACAGGAAAGAATTCACTTTACTCACATTTATTATAAAATGACATAGTGGTAGCACTGTTGCCTTGCAGGGACCCTCCTTACGTGGAGTTAACATGTTCTCTCTGTGTCTGCATGGGTTTTCTCTGGGTGCACTGGTTTCCTCCTACTGTCCCAAGACATACAGGTTAAGTGAACTGGCGACACTAAATTGGCCCTAGTATTTGTTTAGCGTGTGTGTTTGTGTGTGTCTGTTCACCCTGCAATGGACTGGCGCCCTGTCCTGGGCTTGTTTCTGCCTTGCGTTCTATGCTGGCTGGGATAGGTTTCTTGGCAACCCTTTCCTGCATTAGGTATGTTAGAAATTATATTTATTATAGAACCTGATATCTTTTGAAATTCACTGATAATCTGTTGTAGAACCATGGGGTGCTGAAGAAAACATGTGTTCCCCTGTACAAATATGAATCTTTGTATAATCTGCATATAGGCTCAGCAGTCTCTGGATTTGCATACACACATTCAACATTATGCTATTATATAATCTGAATACAGGGAAACCTCTAGTTCTGACTTTCCCCCACTAAATACTCCAAACATCCATCTCAATCTGATTATTCAGGATTGGGTCACTGGAAGGATAGAAGGTCCATGTACTTTTTGGTATTTGAATTTTCGTTTCAGAAGCAAAAACAAAAATGAAAGGAATTTTCAGATTTTGATTTTTGATTAAACAATAAAATGAGGGAAAACAAGGTATTTTTTAAATCTATGGTAAGAAATAGCAGTCATAAACGTAAAATTCCACATACTTTCCTGGATTTATTTGTGATTCAAATAATGAAAGTGTAATAGCTCAAAAACAACAAAACAGACGCATTTTCGTTGCCTGAAACCAGAAGTACTTCTGCGCGATTTTTGACGACACGTGCGAACAGTCCCCCTCACAACACATCACATCACATTATGTTGTTTTTCGGAACAGTAAAAGAGTGACACTCCGGGACGAGGATATGACTGCAGAAAAACTGAGTCGCATCTTTCAGGTAAAAATACAAACTTTGCTTCATTGATGCTGCAGTTCTTTTATGAGCATTATTATTGTTACTTACTGCGAAACAGCTAACATCGTGATTTAATTTACCAACACTAAGTCTTGCAGTTTTTATAGTGCTAGCATTTTGAAAGTGTGTAAATGTGTGAATGATGGCTCATTGACTTTTACCGGGTACTAGTTACTAGCTAATTATAGTATTAACAGTGCGCACAAGTGTAACACATTTTAGGAGGGAAACATGATTTACAGGAAGTTTTCTTAAACAGGTGTCAGCACACACTCTGTACATCACGGATGACTCAAACGTGGCCATGTTCCCCGGAGGAGCCTCTGGTGTTTTCAGCGCGTTAGACCTGACACCCAGAGGTCACTATGAGGTCCACGGAGAAGATATGGAATCAATGCCAGCAGCAGGTTCCAGCGGTCAGCGTTTCGCATTTATGCGAGCATCGGCTGTGGCAGTGGCTGCCGCTTCATATTCCCAACGTGCTACATCAAGTCCCCTTGTGACCTCCAAAACATTTCAGAGGTAGGGTGTGTCGGTTCTATTGAATATTTGTTATATATAAATTACAGAACAGACAAAATGTAAAGGAACATAATTCTCCGGACGAGCATGGATTGGTGAATTGTTAAGAAAATCAAAGCTGTGCTAGTAGAATTGGCCCAAGTAGCAAGCAATCACTGAATGGATTTGTGGCCTGCTGCCTTTTACAAGAAATGTAAAATAACGTTTTGTTTTACAGATCAGTGTACCTTGCAGAGGTGGTTGGTGGGAGGTTGATTCCCAACAGAATGGTGGTTGTACGATTCTTAGAGTGTGAGGCTACACTTCAGGAGATAGTAGGAAAAGTTCAAGATGCCATTGACAATTACAACCCCATAATTTTGACAGATGCACAGGGCAATGCAATTCTGGAGTCAGAAGGCACAAGAGGTGAGCCACAGTATTACAGCTAAACCCATAATATCCTATGGAGGGACACTTACCAGATTCTTTGTAATATTTAGTTTTAGGGTATTAGCTTCTAAACAGTTTTCTTCGGTTTTGTTTTTCATCCATAGGGTCACAGTACTGGAAACAAAATGCACGAAAAGTTCTTGCTGTACCTGAACAAGACTTTAATAGCCTCCAAAATCAATACAAATTTACATGCTATAGGATGAACAGCAATAATCTCATAGCAGTAAGACATCATCACATCTATCATCTATCAATACAGGGACGTACCTTTAAGCCAGTCAGTACCCACTGACATTTGATTTTCCATTTGTATTTGTAGCAACCGTAAAGATGATGACAGTGCCGGTTTGAGAGAAGTCAGTGACAAAATAGAAGAGTTGGTGATGGCATCTCAAAGTCTACCAGCTGTTACAGCAGCAATCAGAGAGCTCACTGATCTTGCAGTTACTCAGATTCATACTCACTGCTCCCAAACTGCAGACCATCAAGGAGGGATTTAGCTGTGTGGTTTGTATGAGTATGTTCACAATTTGCAAAGTAATTGCACTACATCTAAACTAACATTTTGTAACACTGTTAATTGTAAAAATATTAAACCACATTCAAGCAATATTTTGGTCAAACTTATTTTTAACAAGTTAGCTCTTTACTTAGCAGTGTCCATTTAGAGACTTGGGACAATCAAGATGCAGCTCTACTATAACATAATAGTCCCAAGCTCATATGCACATTTAGTTGAGCTGAAGTTGTCCCTGCTCTCTTGACTACGAAAATATAGCTTTTCAAACTGATTACAGTGTAAGTGATGGGTGATAAATTCCACAGTCATGCAAAACCTAAAAGTTCAAAGTTAAAATGGGGCTGCAGCTGCCTACGTTGAATCAAGCAAAAATTTGGTATGCCAAAAAAAAAAAGGTGGATTTCTATTTTTCTTCCTGCCCACAGACCTCAGTTAATCAAGAAAACCTATTCCCCTTTTTAACAATAAATGTAAAAGCAGTTTTTGCACAGAAAGAGGACGGATTTTGTCCCCCATCAATTACATTGAAAGTGGTTATAGAGAGGGACTTTCTCAGAACAGCATGAGCAAGAGGAATTACTGCACCAAAAACTTTCAGTATATATAGGTATATGTGGTCTGTAAATGAATGTCATAAGACAGACTTGGAACATACAGTTTGAACTAAGTTCTAGGTAAATGGGTAACAGTGTCATTTTTCTGATTTACTTTTGCAGACATCATTGTGGAACCAGTGCTGTCACGGTGCTGCAGAAGCATTATTTGCTGCAAGACATGTGTGGAGCAGTGGCTAGAGACATCTCCCTCCGCCTTGTGCAAAATGCAGGGAGGCCAACAACGGTGTTATAGAAGTTACTGGTCTAACAGCTGCATTTTCTGTGTTGAAATCATTTTTTACAGATCAGTAATGTGGTGTATACACACACACACACAAAGGTTTACATTTACAGTCAGTTGATTGTTCCTGTGTTCAGTTTTCAGATGCATCAGTTCATACATTTCCCCGAGTTACATTTATGAGAAAGAGCAGAGCATCTTTGTATGGTGTAAAGTCACTGTTTATGGCTCTGAAAAACAAATGTGAAATGTCAGGATATTTTTCTGCAAAATTACTCTCCGTTCTTAGTTTGTCCTGTTCTGTTGTGAAGGGATCAACTCCAAAAGTTGAATATTCTTTGAGTGCAGATCCCAAGTGCTGCCTGTAAAGGTCTGCAGCTTCAAGTGCATGTGGTAAGAGCGCTGGAGAAATCCTTCTTTTACACCCAGGTTCCGCAAAGTGATTTGGTATGCCTTTTCCTGTCAAAATAAGAGCAGGTGTTTAAACGTGGTCATTATCAGGATTGTAATCATTCTCACACTTTTTTTTACCTGGGATTCTATGAGCATTCCATGATTCTGCCACACTTGCAAGACCAATGTGGCACAGCTGGCAGGTCAGGTTGGACACACAGTAACGCACAAGGTTGTCCTCCATATCTATCTCCTCCTGATCTATCAGCTGGAGTAGGGCCGTTTTCAGTGGATAGTTGACACGGTTCTTAATCTCAGGCCAAAGCCTTTCAACTGTGTGGTTCTGAGTTAGCAGAAACATCTCTTAAATATGTTTTACAAGTATGTAAATACAGTAGAAGTATAAGAATTTCAGCTTTTATTAATGGTACGAAAATCTTACTCTTGTGGATGAAGTCTGTAAATATGGTGGTCTCTCCTGATTGAAGCGATGATGTGACAGCATCTCCTGCATGAACAGTGTCAAATAAAATTCCTTTCCATGGTCCACTCGTACCTAGTCCCACATACCATAGGTAATCACTGCAGGCCTGGTACAGGACAAATAATGAACATTTTACTGTCTTTTCAAAGTATTTTGATTTTCGACCAGTTAAAGGGGTTATTTTTACATTATTAATGTTGAATGTACCCATTCGTGTTAATTTGTGTTATTAGTTGTTGGCACCATTCCTACCCAGAATGCCTTAAATTTCTTTGTAAGGTCACTGTCCTGTTCAGACTTTGTAGATGTGTGTCAGTACAAATGAAAAATGTGGAAACCCAAGAACTTTGTTCTATTCATAAATGACCACAGTTTAACCGTGCAATAAATGTGAGTTCTGATTCATGTGCAATTCTATTTTGTTTTTCTCAGTTTTCATCTAAACACCATATACATCTGTCAACATTAAGTTGAAATACTGATCAAAACGTTTGGTAAGTTAATGTTTTATAGTCCAGGACATGACACCAGAAACATCTTGTGTATTTCTATTTTAAATTCAAATATTGTAAATTTTTTGTGCCAGTTAAAAACAGATAAATATGATTTCACAGAGCCCAATATGACTTGACACTTCATTACTACATGTCCATCTAAACACTGTTAAGTCAGTAATAAAATAAAAGGTTTGTGAGGTTGTATTACCTGAAAACATCTTCATAGATGGTCAAGTTGTTTTTGATCGGCATTGTGGAGTGACTCACAATCTTTTTGCTGAACCCATCTATAGCTAAAACATGGGTGACCCCAAACATCACAAGTTTTTCATTTTGGTCCAGGTGAAGCTTGTGCCCCATGTATTCAGCATGGTATGGTGTGGGATTAAGATTCCGAGCTCCCTTCAAAAAAAAAAAAAGTCACAAGAATAAATGACAGCAAATAGGATAAAGAAAGATTTTATCATTAGCTGAAGAAGTGTCCACCAATTCAAACTCTATTCAGTGAAACAGAATTACCATTACAGGTGTTATATCAAAAATATGACTTAAAGAGCTTTTGAATACAGTTCTGGCAGAAGATTACCAAATAACATACTTGGCATCTTGCTCCATGATAAGGTTGATGCACCTCTCTTAAAATTGACCCAATTCGTCCTTCTGCAGCATGTATCCCTTTCGTGGACAGATAACCTTTCATTATTTTGCGGCCATATGTTGGGCCCACCTGTTTAAAATAAAGTTCATAATAGAACAACAAATGTAAAGTAGCATATTCTAAAACCAAATGTGTAATGCTATAGCATTATTGTGCTAATTAACTATACTAATATCAGTGACAGAAGGAGGATGCGGGTTTAATCAATGCTCCCATCGTCCTTACGGGAGCCCTTGAACCCTGCACCATCGGTAATGTCGAGGAACTCGGCAGTGAGGCATAACAATGAAACAAGGGGATGGTGTAAAAGTGCCTTTATTAAAACAACAACAAAAACAAAGTGTCCAAATAAGTGCAGTGTGTTTCAAAATCTTCCTTAAATAATCCATTAAAAACAGAAGTGAAGTGGAGGTTTAAAAAATAAAAATAAATAAATGAATTCTTTAAAATGAGGTTAAAACAATGACATGAAGCACTCCTTTAGAAACACAAAGCCCGGGGTCTTTTACCTGGCGAATCACCTGCTTCTCCCATCGGGCTTCTCAATAGGAGAGTCGCCCTACCTGCAGCTGACCTTTCCACTCCTGATCTGTAGGCTTCCCGATTCCTGGCTTCAGTTTAGCACTCTCTGGTTACTCCCGCTCCTCACAGAATGCTCAGCGGGAGCGACCACAATCGACTGCCCTAGGTGTCGGCCAAACACCTCACTAGGGCTCAGCTGTCCAGCTGCCTGTGAGCCTTCGCTTGCTTGCTTGCTCTCTCACTCTCACACACACACACACACACACACACACTTTCTTCCTCAGCAACGTCCGTCCGTCCGTCCTCCTCTCCTCTCCTTTCCTTTCCTTATCCCCATGCTAGCCGCCTCGCATTTCTATATAATATTACGGGGACGTGGATCAGCTGTGGCAATTAGCAGCTCCTAGGAACAATTACGGATGCGGACGACTCCTCACCTGTGCACTTAAGTGAGAATCACCCGCATCAACGAATCACCCTGGGAACCGATCCACCACACTTACCACGTCCCCTCTCTACAGTAAGCCGCGAGTGCTGCGATTATTTATTTAAAACTGGCCCTCTTGACATGAGCTGTGGACCTGCTATACCACACAGACATCTTTTAAATAACAACCCACCACCTGCAAGACGCATGAACGCACACCCACACAGTCTCGAAATAACCCCCCTACCCCCAGTTAAGACAAGCAGACACAATCATAAGGTGTAGGAAGAGAGTGCCTTACCTCATTTATAGCTTTTGCCACCTCTGTTTCCAAATGTGTGTCAGAGAGTTGACAGCCCGAGATTTGCTCAGCACAAAACTTTCTGACATTTCTCGCAGAAAACCCTCTCGCTTCTCCGTGTTGATATGACAGATGCTCAGATATAATTTTCAATGACAGGCCTTGTTTTGCCATCTCTAAAATCTTATCTGAGTACTGTTCCAACGTCATGATGATGGTCCAGTCTACACACCAGTGACCCGTGTTTGCTACAAGCAGCGCATTACCTGACCAGGTTGTTGACCTACAAAAACGTCCGGTTCAAATAAAATAAGTAAAGGCTGTTTTCTCGTTCTCGTTTCTTGCATTTTTCTTTTCTGATGTGTGAAAGAACAAAAGGAAAAAAATAATTGTTTTGCAATTTTTATTTTTTCCTTTTTAAGTTGAAAATCAAAAAAGTGTCTCTTTTTCTTTTTGAAATGATATTTTCTTAAACGAAAATTCAAATACCAAAAAGTACACGGACCATAGAACCTATCCTGGGAAAGCAGCAGGTACAAAGCAGGAATAATTCTTGTATAGGGTGCTATCCAGTTGAAGGATGAACACATGCACACACCACACACTTACTAGGGCCAATTTAGCAATGCCAGTTCACTTAACCCACATGTCTTTTGCCTGTGGAAGGAAACTGGAGCACCCAGAGGAAACCCATATGGACACGGAGAGAACATGCAAAGTCAAATCAGGGAGCTCTGTATTGCAAGGCAGTAGTATTATAGTGGCACCATCATGCTGCTGTACCTAAAACATTTGTTGTATATTTCAAATAAATGGTGAGTGGTTTAATACTGATGTCAAAAAGAAAAGAAGAAAAATTGATATTCTTTTTATGTATCATATTTAGAGCAAAAACTTATTGAATGTGTATAATTGTACAAACAAAGGCTTCAGGATTTAAGTTAAATTGTCTAACTCAAGCAATGAAATTAGGACTCAGACCACACATGTGCAGTGGAGTGGATAACATTCTATTTCATTCTATTAAAAGCCTTTTTACCCTCCAGAGATATATTAGCTTAAATAGACACTGAAGACTAAACAAGAAAACTTTGCCCTTAATGAACCAGGGATCGCCATTTGAAATAATACATATCAGTACTTTCCCCATGGATGTTGAAAGCTTTTAAAGTAAAGTAAGTTTGAAAGTTTAGTATACAAACACAAATATACTTCTTTTTTACACTAACAGAGAAGCTAACCACATTTTATCAAATTTGGGGTCGGTAATTTTTTAACCTGAGAAGATTTTATATAGCTCCGGCGATTTCCAGTAATGTTAGTGGTTATTCTGCCAAATATTTAAAATATATATTGAAGTGGTAGGATATTATCCCTTATAAGAAAGCTGTTTATTAAGACCTGATTTTTCTTAAAAGTATAGCATTACATAATAATTATTAATAGTGTATTTATTATAATTATAACTTAAGTTTTTGATTCACCAGTAATACTTAAATAAGGATTATGTAGTTGCTGTGATAAAAGATAAATTATGAGTTTTACTTACTTACTTTTACTAGCTTTAAGTTTTACTCTGCTGGCTTAGCTCTATTTTTCAAGGGTGGGGGTTGATTTGTTTTCGATCTTATGTTTGTAAAAATTAACTTATTTGTATGGAATGTGCAATTTTTATAAAATCAATAAAATAAAAAATAAAAAAATGTGTGTTTTTTCTAAATTCTTAATATATTTCTTTAAGTATCATTTTTTCAGAATTTGTTTCTGGCAAATATAAATATATAATATATAAATGCATATTTGTTTCTTATAATGATCAAGGATATTGTATCCTTTTTTTAGGATAGGATATCAGGGTTCAGCCAAAATGCCCAGCATATCCATTCTAGGTCACATAAGAATGCATCACTCCTTTTAACCTTATTAGACTGATGAGAGACTGGCTTTTCTGTTCATTCTATGTGAAGGGGCAAAGTGACTAGAAAAACTCATGGTATATCTGAGTATACTAGATGAGTCCGTTTAGTCCATCAAGCAAGCTATCCTAATCCAGCATCATTTTATTTATGTAATGATTTTTCCAGAAAAGGTCAAGAGCACAATTCACAAACATACAAACAAAAAGCTAAAGTAAATATCTTATTAACTGAAAAAAATAAAAACAATACAAATAAGGGGGAGAAAACAAAAAATTTTCAAATATAGAACAAAATGAAAAGTAAAAGTGAAAGAAATAAAGAGAAATAGCAGGACTGAGAAAAACAAATAAACTAAATAATACATTATACGTCAAAAGTGTGTGGATGCTTGACCATCACAACTATATGACCTTCCCACCTATGTGTTTAGACATTGCATTCCAAAACCATGGACATTAATACTGAGAGTGTTCCAACACATTTGCTGCTATAATTTTCTTGTTTCTTCTGATAAGGCTTTTCACAGGATTTAGCATGTGTGGCTGTAGGAATTTGTGCCCATTCAACCAAAATAGCATTTGTTAGGTCAGGTACTGACGACCAGTCTCACAATTGACACTACAATTCATCTCAAATGTGTTCAATAGGGTTCATGTCGGGGCTCTGTGCAGGCCACTCAAGTTGCTTTACACCATACATTCATTTCTTTCATATAAATCTTAAACTTAATTATTAGAGTCCTCACAGAGACGATATTTGCTGTATAATCTTCCATGCAGTGCTCCGGTGGCATCTCATAATAAGTTGGAGTCAGCAGTGTTGTTACCGCTGGTTTCTGTATGGAAGTTCATAAAAAAGAAAATACAGTACTCGTTGGTTTCGTGTTGAAGCATGAATGTGAAAAGCCCTCACTCTGACATCACTTTCAATCTCACTAGGATCCAGGCTTTAGGCTCCAGCGGCCTCATGTATAACGGTGTGCATAGAATTCATGCTAAAACATGGAGTACGAAGAAAAGTTGAAATGTGTGTACACACAAAAAATTCAGCCAGCTTCCACACATTTCTGCTCCATAAATCCTGGTCAGCGTGAAATGTAACGCAAATGCATGCATCTGTCACCCCACCCCAACTCCTCCCAGAATTTTGCATATTTTAATATGCAAATCAGTATAAATATCACCTTCCATTCAATGTTTGGTTAAAAGACAATGGCAAAAGGATGTGAAAAAAAATAAGAATTTCAGCAAATTCAAAGAGGAGGCAAGGAAAAACGTACTATTTGTTGGTTTAAACAGTGGTATAAGCAACACTCAAAAGTTCAAGTTCAGAAGGTCGCACTATGTCTGAAATAAAAAAGAAGTGGTCAAATATCACAGTCGACGTGAAAAGGCGAGTCACAACCTGCCGTCTGTTTATTCTGTTTCAGACATTATTACAAAAGCTGACCCCTGTGCGATGGTCAGGTGGTGATGGTTCTGTTGTGCAGAGCATGTCTTCGGGCTCTGGCTGCACACACACTTCTGTCCCAGAAACAGCTGGGCAACCATCTGGGCGACCATCTGGCTGTGTGTTGAAAGATGCTGTTCTGAGTAAAAGAGTGCAATAGTGAATGTTGTAAAAGATGTGGCCAATGAATTAAAGAATATAAGGGCTGTACTGTGTGATATTGACCACAAATTAAATGAATTGGTTAAAAAATAAATGCTGCATCTTATTACCTGTATTTACATTCTGCTAATTACATTTCTCCTTGTATTTTAACTCTGGTCTGACTCTAGACAACATCTTTGTGTGCTCTTCTTTAGTATTTTATCTCTTAGACTATTCCTTTAATATTTTTGGCCTCTTATATTTGGTCATTTGACAATTTTCTTACAGTCTCAATAAGAAGATCAATTTTTGTAAATCAATTACAAAATGACATATCAAATAACCTGCCTTAGCCATAATAACTGAATTATTTAAATAAACTATTTCTAAATTAAACACAGCCTTGTACCTGAAATTGGATATTATTTTGCACCATTTAAGACTGGTTACTTTTAATAACATCTATATTTTGATACATACTTTTAATGCTTTCTCCAGGGGCACTGTAAGACTTCAAGAATTCTCCTGTGATTCTATCTTTATTTAGTTAACTCATGACAACCAAGACATTGGATATATTTATCAGTAAGAGACATGTATGTCAGTGCAATCAAAGGGTTAAAGCATTGACATTATACATTGAAATGAATTTAAAAGGTGGTAAGAGAAATATAACTGTATAAACACTAAGCGAGGACAATCCCATATGAACTATAGTATCTTATTTTTTCACTGATAAAGTTGTCATTTTTTTGTCATGGGTAGATATCAGCGATCTATCTTTAACTGCCTATGTAAGCAAAATTTTAAATATTGGCCTTAACATGGACTAAAAGATTGCCATAACACTTGCTTCATGCTGTTTTAACATACCATATTTAAGACATTATTTGGTTTTACAATTGGATTGGAATTATAAGCACTGAAAACAGCCATTTTGTTACCACTTGCTTGATGGGCTATTTCCATGTTGTAGTACAACTGATCAGTGTTTGAATCTTAAAAAAAAAAATCAAAAGAGCAACAACAATTAAGTATATACAGTTGCTCACACTCCAATATCTTATTTGAAAAAATTTAAAAAAAATGACAAGTGGTGGGAATATGTGAAGCATAAGCATTTACTGATTAACAAACACCAGATACACTTAATACCTTTTTGTATCATTTCTAAAATTGCAATCAACATCACACTACCCAGCACTTTCACAGGTCAGTGGGTCTGCAGACTAGAGCTGGGAACCCATACTTTACATACATTAAAAAAACTTTAAGAGTATTACCTTGAAAGGCTGCTCTGGAAAAAGAACCAGGATTCCATGATAACTATATAAAAAGCAGAAAGATTTTTTTTAAGAGACTGAAATTACTAATGGTAAAATTAACTTGTAGACTATTTTCAAGTAGCTCACTAACCCCCACTCCATTTATAGATGTTCAAGATTTACCTGTATTTATCTGAAATGCCTCCTGGTCAAGACAGTAGCCTGCTGACAGAAATCAGAAATGCAGTTGATAGATAATATTGGTACATTTCTCCTTATAGATAATGCTATATGTGATCACAATGCAATGGCAGAAAAGGGTTAACTGAATATCCACCACCTTGTCTTACTGACAATTAACTAGCCATAGTTATGAAGTAATAACAATGTTGCTCATGGTTCATACTCAACAAGCTCAGGATTTTCCCTCAGCTGTCTACACACTTATAAAATATATATCAAAAGTTACAGACCTATGTAAAATATACATCACTTACATGTTTTCATGGATATCCAATCAGCTTTCAAGTCCAACTGTTTTATGTCCTTTAGAACAGTAATGAAGGCCACCCGACAGCATAAGCTCCAAAAGGAGGCTGTACACACCAACTGCAACAAACACTCTACAGTTTTGGAGAATAACTAAGAAATATTATGAACTAGCTCTACAAATACAAAATATGACTGAATTAAATAAAATCCAGTCATCAACAAGAGTAAAGGTGGTTATAGGAGAAAATATTCTAGTTTTCTGAAGAGCATCAGGTCACCCAAAATACTTACAAATGTGCAATGGAACATTTATTGTAGACATACCTTTTCTTGGCTCATTTGCTGAAGCTGGTCCCCTGGTGGGAGATTGTTTAAAATTTGTATAGATTTTATACTGTTCCTCACACAATTTAGGAATTTAATAATAAGAATTTAATTAAGAATTTTAGTTTTCTGTTTAAGCTCACATGATGGCAAAACTGAAGGAGGCAGTGGAAATTTGGTTCTCTTCACAACAATATCATCCCCCTCAAAGTCAGAATTCATGAACAAACAATTGGGCCTGAAAATAAATTTATATAGGTTGCAAAAAAGTTTGACTTATGAGAAAAATAAAAATCCTACTGATAGTTTAAGTACTCTGTCTAGTTTACCTAGAGTTTCTTTACTGTATCAAACCTTCTTCTGATTTAATGTCAGATGTCATGCAATTTTGCTCATTGTACTCATTGTGCTCACAATGTTTTGCTTGCTCATAGGTGTCTGTGATAAAAATAAAGAAGAAATCATTAATTCAATCTAAATGTTTTTTTATTCACCCCACCCTATTTAATCATTTATTAAGCACAGTTCAATTTTAGCAATCACAACAATAAGTCACCTTTGGTGATAAGAAGTCGCACATATTCATAGATGGTGCAGTCTGACTCAGGATTACAATATTCTTGAATGGCTTTGTGAAGTTTCTGATGTTTAAATGGTGGCCAAGAGTAACTTTAGTTTTCACCATCATACCAGCTAAATGGCACAACAGCTGTCCCTCCAGCCTCAAACTGCACCACAGACCATTATACCATTCCACTAATGTAAACCATAGTATATATTGTGGAAAGATCAGCCTTGACACAGACAGACAGACGTTGACTCACAATGTCCATAAGCACACCCATTTATTTTATTTCTTCATTATACACAGCACAACACATTAATCCCAAAACAGCCACAATAAAGTCAGTCCTTTACTTTCCTTTTCTCTCTTTCCTTTCTGCTTCTTTTCCTTCTGCCGCCTCCACTCCTCTCCCACAAGGTCTACTACGATCTTTTACTAAGGCAATAAAATACAGCAAATATTTATTAATGAACAGCCACACAATTTGAACTTTAGTGGGCTAAAACAAAGATTTACACATTGCATCCAGTTTATAAAACAGAAATTACTTCATATTGGTCATCACACTGGTATAGATATAGTTCTTAATATTCTTATAATTTCATTTACTTTAAGTGTAGAATAGGAATAGCTATGAAGCTCTTATTGTCTGGATAACAAACATATTTCTGACTAATATTGGCAAGTTTGCATTCTCCCAAGCAAGTTAAAGACCTTGTAACATCCAATGTAAGATGACACACAAAGGTATGAGAAGTAGGGCTCAAAGTTTCTGAACCTCTGATAAATCACATTTCGTCACATGTCTTCAGTATATTTTTTACTATAGCAATCTGTCCTCCAATGTTAAAGCAATTACTTCTTTGCCCAGTTGACAAGGTGAACTTTTTGGTGGTGACCTTGTTATACTGCTCTGCTGTCTGGATATGTAGCGGCAAAGGACCATCATAATGAGGCTTGAGTAAGACAGATTTACTGAATGGCATTGGTACTTCAACACTGAAATTTTCCGAAAGCCTTTTTACAATTTCTTGTAATGGCTGATGTGGCTTATGCAGCAGGCACTTTATTTGTCCTAAATAATTCTCGTAAGGGAAAGCAGAGATATTATCCAGAGGTCCAACCTGTCTGTACTCATCAGCTAAGTGAATCACCTAATGTACATTATACACAATTTCTTCACTTCCATATAACTGACTAAAATGAGTAACAAAGGCAACAAGCACTATATGAGCAAATTTAATCTTATCATCTAAAAAGCCAGAACACAGAAGCAAAAACATGAAATAGCATGAAGTTGTCATATAACTTGCTTGGAAGGCATTCCCGAAGCATAAGAGGGCCAGAATACAACATAAAAGACCACAGCTCTGTTGCCTTCCAGCAATCAACCTCTGATAGACTTCTGGGTTTACGATTAAATTCAACAGAGCTAATGGACCTAGTTTTTGATCCAAATGATGCTCCTCATCATCCAATATTACAAAGTCTGTTCTAAGTTAGTCTGTCCATTATTGAGGAGATATGTCATCTGTCCTTTTAATTCATCTTCCTGGTGATATTTATCACACCCAGAATAACGACTGTGGGCCTTCACATGTTTTACAAATCACGAGCTGGAGTATCACAAATAAAGGACGATATTAGCACCTTTAATCTTCTGCCACTGAAAACTATACAGTTGGTCAGTATATGGGCCAGATATTGAACAAAAGCTTCAAGGTATTCAAAGACACTTTTTGGTTTGCTATTGCCACAGAATATGCCAATAAAAAATGGGGATTTTGAGTAATCACAATCCATAATTCCAAGAATTGGCCAGATTTGGAGTTTGGAACTTTTGAATAGTGGAAGACCATCTATGTTAAACTACTGTAGCATGACTCTGTGAAGTTTAGCTGGCTATCTTAAGCATCACAGTCTAGACAGCAATCCCTTTTCCATGCGTAAGTGGCAATACTCACCACCCCCAATATAAGTAGTGGGAACAATAATGGTGTACCTTGTAACGTTTTTCCATAATTAGGTAATTGTGGGTAAAACACTCATAAAATGGCAAGTGCTGTCAGTGCCGTAAGGGAGAAAAAGTTGAAATCCAGTGACATATACTTCTTCTCAGAGTGTCTTCCGTAGGCTCCTCAGACTCAAAATCAGAATCTGTATAATCACTTAAGCAACTCTCATACTGACCATTCAGATCTGTTCTGTTTTGATCATCTTGTGAAACCACTGGTGCATTGTCTAGCAATCTCTCATTGTTTGAAGAGCCACTGGTTACTTGTTGACTAGTAATAATAATAATAATAATAATACATTTTATTTATATAGCCCCTTTACCATGCTCAAGGCACTTCACAGAGTTTAAGAAAGAATGGCAGGGTATACAATATATAGCATTGTACTAAACCAGATAAATAAATAAAGAAGAGTAAGATAGTAAATTCAGAGAAAAAGCCTAACAGACAACATAATTGATGGTCTAGCACACACACATACAGGTTACATGAGCATCTTGACATAGAGGTAAACTTAGAGAAGGGTTATAAAGTCAGGTAGAGCTAAAAGCCTTCCTGAACAGATGAGTTTTGAGTTGTTTTTTAAAAGAATTCATGGAGTCAGCTGACCTGATTAATTTTAGTAGGTCATTCCAGAATCTGGGCACTATACAGCTGAAGGCCCTGTCACCCATGGAGTGTAGATTAATGTGGGGTACAACAAGATTGCCAGAATCAGAGGACCTTAGTGGGCGGACAGGAACATAGTGATGGAGCAGGTCACTGATGTAGCTTCGCGCAAGGTCGTTTAAGGCTTTGTAGGTTATTAGTTGAATTTTATATTCGATTCTGTAAGACACGGGGAGCCAGTGAAGGTGGAGCTGTGATATAAGATTAGAAGGGGCACCTGCCAGTAGGGAATTACAATAATCGATGCAGGTTAGGGGTTAGGGTTAGTATATAATTTGAATGCATACTCTCATAGTTTCTAATAGATATTTCAAGTTCCTGTAATGTCCCTTGTTCTGTCTCTTTTACTTTTTTGGTAACCCTACATCTTTTAGACCAATATGATGACATCTCAAAGACAGCAGGGAATTTTTACAGGGGATGTGTTGCAGTCTTAATACTTTATACCTGGGATAAGAAACACAGAAAAATACAAGGCAAAAAGTAAAATAAAATTCATACAATATTTGAATTATATATATATATATATTATTTACAACTAAATGAATTAAATGAATACAGAAAAGCATTGGGTGATTACCCAAGAAACTCCGTTAACAAATTTAGGCTTTATTTTAAATGTGGTCATCTTAAGGTTAAATGTTAATTCTCAACAATAATCTTAAAGTGTATTACTCAAGGACAACAGTGGATTAGAGTACCAACATGAACCATGGGCAGGTCGTCAGGGCTTCAATTTAAAATATAATTAAGTGATAGTAGATGCAACAGCTAGGCTTGGGCGATATTAAAAAAAATACCTCCGGCCTTCAATAAATCTTTTAAAACTCTTATCAGTGTATTTACAAAAAAAAGAGGCTGACAAACTCATAACACCCCTTGCCAATGATACGATGCAAAGAAGAATAAGCAACATGGTTGAACATATTAATATTATTAATAAATATTAATAATAATTTATTTATAAAACTTGATTTCTGGTTGATTTTAATTGAAAAAAACACATTTGGTTCATTCCAGTGCATTCAACAACTCATTGAAAACTTAGCTGTTTATTATGGTTAATTATGAACTCAGACTGTTCTGCTATCTTAAGTGACCATTTTAGCATAAGCCTTGAGCTCTCTTCTAGCAACTTCCTCCATATGTACAGTATTCTGAAGTACACTTGGTTGATACCAAGTCTCTGATTTCATTGTCACTATCACCCTCAAAACCAGTCTTTAGCTGCTTGCCTATGCTGCATAACAAACTTTTCAATTGTCTCACCTTGCTTTTGTAGCAGCTGGTAGAAAGATTGCCTTGCAAAAACCGGTGTTCACCTGGGGCATGATGTAAGCATTTAACACAACTGTTGTGCTGTTGTAATCTGCCAGTCCACCAGTATTTTCCAAAGTAGAAAATACATCCTACACATTTGGACCTGCATGGTGCACAACTAATACTATTCTGTGTTGTTTTGTCATTTCCAATACATTATCTGTTACAATTAGTTCTGCCATCCATGAACCACTTGACTGGTGCCATCTTAACCAGTGTGATCCCAGCGTGACAGGTTCAGAGTAGCAAACAAATTTTGGCTCACATGTTTCTATCTTAAACAATAGTTGAAGTCACTTTTCAGTGCGAAACACAACAATTTAGCAAAACCCCAGCTTAAGACTGTCAAATTGAATCAATAGACATTACACCAGTTCATACTTGAATGCAATGTTTTTTTTTATAATTAGGCATTATTAAATGTCTTAAAGGCATTTTTTGTTTTATTTTAGAAATCCTGTCATGACCCACACTTTGGGAACCACTACCATTTTATCAGACTACCATAATGCCAAAAACCGATCTTTATTTGCAGTGCAGAAATAAAACACACGACCACCAATATATATATTCTATTAGAAGCAGAAATTTTTCGCTTTTTGCATTCTATACTTTCAGGTAAACTTAATTTACTGATTTGTGAACTTAGTAGAGCTAAGACAAAATACAGAGTATAGTTAGAAATCTACATTCATCTCAAAAATACATTGTAAACATGCTTAACACTAACCTTTTTAAATTTATAAAGGGTAAAAGCATCTCTCGAATCCATCTCCTAACAACGTTCCCACTCTGCCATCACCCGAGCAGTTGAAGGGAAGGGTGAAGACTGAGAGTAGAAATCTGATTGGTTCTTGAGGGCTGTATTACCAGGTTGGCAATCATCATTCAGGATGCAAAGTTTTGTGACCATGAAAAATATCGGCTGCGGTCAGGTGCTTCATATAGTTTATTTGCAATTACATGGTTCAGATGATGCACAAAATTGAGATGGAGGCCAGGAAGTGAGAGGCAGAATGGGTAAAATGGAGTAAGGTCAGTGTACTGTTCTAATTTAGACAATACTATGATAAAAACAAAAGTATAAATGGAAAATTACAACTTCTATTGGATGTGATCCTTATCTTATAAAGAGGATTGATTTTTAGACTGATTTGAAAGACCTGCTTGCTACTGAAGTGTGCTAACAAAATGCACTAGCTTGACAGCTGCAGCCACCAGTCACATAATGTAAACAAAAAACACATAGCTAACATGGATATTTTTGCATTCATGTTTATTGAGAAGAAAAAAATACAAAGGTATTAGTAATTTAATATGTACACGAACCTAAAAATTGTACATTATGGATTTGATTTCATTCAGCAAGTTTTTTGTATACCTTTTTGTGTTCAAATGATTTTTCAGTTGTAAGCACTATAAGTTTACCAACCATAACCATTGAGGTTAATTGTAAGGGCCCTGTCTACAAACTTAGCGTAATTATTCTTATACCTTCAGGGCAATTTCCACCTGAGGGAAGAACACCATAATAAATAGATAAAGAAAACACAGTCATTTTTTCACTACACCTTGACATATAAGTTCTAACATGTGATAGAAATTGTATTTGTGTCAAATTTAAACATTCCTTTACTCAAAAACTGATTCCAAAATACCAAAAAAAAATATAGGTGGACAATGTGACTTTTCCAATTTGTTCTTACAAAATACAGTATATTTCAAGTCCAAGCAATGTCAGGTAAGTTCTTTAACTTTTGAGGTGTCCCCAGACATGTTGACTCTTCCTGTGAAAAGTTTCATGTTGATAACACAAAGAAATATTTGTCGTACATGCAAGTGCACATTAAAAAAAATAAACTCTGTCAGATCTAAACACTAGTGTGGCAAATTGCTCGCATACTGAAGTGACTTTAGCTGCAGGTGGAAGTCCCATTTTACTTATGGTGCCCAGCAGAGTTGCATTGTGGTGTAGAGCAGTCCATTATCTGGTGAAAGCACTGTGAAGAAGGTGTCTGTTGCTACGGTCCTGCCTTTGTCCATCCTGATAGTGGTCACGGGACATCGTATCTTTGATTGTACAACAAATAGTTCTGAGCAGTAATCAGTCACAGTACTGCTCTTCAGAAAAGAATGGAGATAAATGCCATCAACTCAGAGAGGGAGAGGCAAGTTTGTTGTACCACGTGAACATCACTAAGAGAATAAAACTGAATAATAAACAAAACAGGTGCAAACTTGTACAAGTAGCAAAAATTTATATTGGGTGTTACAGACTCAAATCAAGCGTATGTTTTTATTATATGGTAGAAATAATAACAATAATAGCAGCTCACTTCTCAGAACGCGGAGCGCCTGGTCTCAAACCCAGGACCTTTGGGATATAAGGCAGCAGTTCTTACCTCTGCACCATTCAAAAATACGTGTAAACTCCCTGTCGATTGACGTTTGAGCTTGATTTTTAAACTCATTGACAGCCACATGTAAATTAAATTTTTTTTTCCTTTGGTTATATTCTTGAATAAAAGCGCACGTGTTTATTTGATATTTGGACTAAAGTCTTTACACGTTATACACTTCACGTCATTATTAGTATAACATGGAAACAGTTTCTGCTTTAGGTATGTGTTCAGCATTTCTTGCATTCCTAGCATTTTCTTTCATCCTACACTTACCCAGATCTTTGTAAACATGGAGCATACATGATGAAATGCATGTATTCCAAATAACGATATACTGTATTATTTACCCTATACAACTCCAGGCACCTTACACACAGATAAGGAGCCTTGGCTTGAGCTGGGAGAACGTTTTGCCCGAGTTGCGCTCCATCATGTTGAGGGATGGGACAGCAGGCTGCGTGCTGCTTGACACATTTACAAAACAAAAGACGCTGATGGAGAGGTGTGAAAGGATTTATGGTGGGCTGGGATTACAAGTTTTTTCTTAGGCTTCAGGAATTCTAGTGTTAAAAGCAATCTGTATATACTGTAACTATGTGATCTCTATGAGTGTATAGTAGACAACCGTGGCTTTCAAACAAGGTACTGTTTATGTCTGTGTGTGGCATAGTTTGTCTGTATAATAAAGCAAAAGGTGTTTTAAAACATTTTGCAAACCTTTGTTGGCCCCGTACAGGGCCGCTTAGGGTTTAAGAGGTTGCTCTAAGGCAGCCTAAAGAGAACACCAAAACTAATTATTAAAGGCTTTTAGCAAAAAGGTGTACCTTAAAAATGCTTTGTAGTTTGCTAGCATTAGTTATTGTTGCTATGTATTTTTGTTCTGTTACAGGAGTGTATATGACAACAATGCAAAGAAAAAGATTAATCTTACATAGCAAAGAAACATATACTACATACTGTAAATAAGCCATAAGTTATGTTGCTATCTCAAAGTGACCACTGCTCAGACAAGCATTATCCGACTCTGCTCCTCAAGACCACAGACAATATTTTATTTTCAATGTTGAAAAAGGGCACCATATACCTCCTAATATCAATGTTGTATCAACATCTCCTTTTCAGTGCACACTATATATCTATGTTGATTTATCATCTGTAAACAAGCCTGACTTTAACATTCAAATTTCTCCTAATATTAATGTTGATTCAATATATAATTTTTAGTGTTGGTAAACTCACCATATATCAGTGCTGAATAAAATATTTTTATAGTCAGATTTTCAATGTTGAAAATCTAACCAAAAATCTATCTAAGTTCAATGTTGAGTCTTCAACACTGACCATAAATCAATGCATTTGACTATATTTCAATATTGAATCAATACCAACTTGCTATCTGGGTGCCAACTCCAGCACTATTAATTAGAGTCAGACATTGTAATATTCCATATTTTATTTCAAACAACATGCCACAACAATAATAAAACAAATATGGATTCTCTTGGGCATTTTAGATACGTTAATCTTCCTATAGTGTGTAAGACTAGTGGCTTTGCTTCACAAACAGAGCCAATACCCATGTCTGGTCTGTGTAAATTAAATAAACAGATTTTTTTTTCAGTATAAAAGTGTTAATTGTTTTCTAAAACATTTAGTAAAGGTAATAACTGTGAAATCTACAATGAAAAGATTGAATGATTATGAATGAATCTACCAGTTATTGACTCTGTAACTAAGAGTGCTTTCTGTTAGTATGGCATACTTGATCCCTGTAATTGCATTAATTGTCTCCTGTATGAGGGCTTGCTCCATATGGACATTTACATGCATAAATACATTTAAAGGTGATTTAAACTCTCCCATATTTGCAGCTCTCTTTGTTTTCACTCTGTGATAGAATAGAAAAGAAATACAATTATGTACATACATGTCCTTTGAAATGTGGTGTTGCTCTGTAAATTTTAACTTATGGTACAACGGAGAGTGCTACTGCTACTTTACAGGTCTGGAAGCTATGGCTGAAATGCCTTTGCCTATGTCTTTTTTCCCCATTATTCTTCTTTTTCTTTAACTTTCCAAAGATATGCAGACCAAATGTAAGCAGGTGTATTTTTACACACAAATGCACTCTTCTGGTTCCTGTTTTCACCTTATGCTGATGGGATAGTCTGTGCATCAAGGGAAACTATTATTTTTGATGGGCAAATGGAAAATCAATATGTTTTGCTTTATTTACATTCTTATAAATTTGATAGATGCCAGTAAAAATTAAAAAATTGATGTATGATTAAGGTGAAACTACCAGTACACTTACCTACAGTAAATGTAATACAACAAAACAAAGTTCTTATCAATACTAATGACTATAGCATTTTGCTGCTCACTTATTACAAGCACAGTGATAACTTATTTGATTGTACAATTAAATATTGCAACTGTCAATCAATGTTAGCCCAGAGTTTGTATAAAAATAATAACATACTATAAAAAATAAGCATTCAACTTATAAAAATGATTTCTTCCTGTAAGTTGTAGATTCTGACCTGACAGCCAGTGTTCTTATTCTCTTACATTTACTGCAGAAAAGGATTTTGCAAAACATGTGCATTATCAAGAGTGCCAGAAAATTGTTTTCATTGTTTGTATGAACCAATCAGGAAAAATACACTTCTGCTGCCTTTTTAAAACTGCCATTTCCCACTGCCTGCGTTTTGCTACTAGGAAATAAGTGCATCTACCTGTACTTGAAAATCAACAAAGGCAACCTCTAAGAAGATCACTCGAAATATTAGGGAGCACAAAGGAGGTCAAATTGGGAAATAACACATGATAATACAGAACATAATTGTAGACATACATAACCAGTCTTTTCATGGACCTATAAAAATTATTGTTAGAAATAAATATATAGAACTAATATATAAATATAACAGATGACTGCCACAAATTAATTAAAATACATTAATTAATTGTTAAATACATAATTCAAATTAGAGGCTCCATTGACTACTCAGATTAGTGTAATCGATCCAAAAGAAAAATGTTTCTCCAAATATTATCATTATCTACAATTATAATTTACTACTAGAAGACTCATTTAACAAGATTTTCAGCGGCTGCTGCCTACAATATTTCTTCACATTATCTGTGTTTGACACTTAAGTATATTGTTGTTCCTGCTGACTGAACTGTTAAGTTTCTAAAAAAATGTCAGTGATTATTCACGAACTCTGCAATAACTATTCAAAAAAGCTAGTGTCAGCAGTTCTCTCTCGTGTATTATTGGTTGTAATGAAATTTTTAAACAATGTACAGTAAATACATTTTTAACATTTCCATTTTCAAATTTTGTGATCCTACTTTTCTATCATTTATTAAAACCATTATATTTATTTTACAAAACTCTTTTGATATTGTAGGGTTTCTGGAAGACATTGTAATACATAAAAAATAGCTTGCCTCAATGTTAGAAGTATCAAAAATATAACAAGTCAGTTGGAGTTCCATGTAGCTGAGTAAAATTATGATTATAGTAATAACAGAAACCTGGATAAATAACAAAGATGTGTTTGAGTATAACATAGATTAGTACACATTTTTAGGAAGGACAGACAGAGCGGAAAGGGGGGGGGTTGCCTTTTTGTTCAAGAGAATTTAAATACAGGTCTTCTTCAGTTGAATGATGAGCCACATCTTAGTGAGGATGTCTGGATTTGTCCAAAAAGCATTAGGGAAACAAGTTTAAAATGTTTTACTGAAGATCAGTAGGAACAAGACATAATACATGAGTGTGAATGACAGAGAGGTCAGAGGAATTGTGAGGATTCAAGTAGAGCAGAGTTGACGAAGATGGAGTTATATGGAGCCCCAACCCAAAAGGGTCTGCTCTGGGGGCCATGGGTGGGGTTATTTGCCCTCACTGGGAGTCATCTCAAAGCACTGGGTGTAAGAGAAGAAACAGCGTTACCGCCGACTCTCATTCAGGTATCTTCTATCTCACTTGAGCCAGGAAAGTGATCCCTGGGCACACATGCATCATGACATTTTTGTAAATGAAATTCATTTTTTTCTTGCCTATTAGATTGTTTTCAAAGCATGACAAATCAAAAATGTGTCCTTTAGTTCTGCTTTGAAATAATTAATATTAACCAACTAGTACGATAACAGCAAGACAATGATTAAATGTTATTTGTATACAGTTTATTTTACTTGACTTTTTGGAAGCAAATATTAAAATAGATGAGTTCTGTGATTACATTTCAAAATACAAAAATGGGTCTGGACCACTCTGTTATGTCTAACTTTAGACCTATTTCCAAACTACCTTTTTTGTCCAAACTCTTGGAAAAAGTCATCTATACCCAACTGAAGTCCTTTCTGGACGAACATGCAATTCTGGAAGTGTTCCAGTCTGGGTTTAAAACTCACCACAGCACTGAGTCCTCTCTGTTAAGGGTTTTTAATGATATTCTTTAAACAGTGGACTCTGATGACTGTGTACTACTTATGCTTTTGGATTTAACAGCAACCTTTGACATGATAGACCATGAGATCCTCATCTCCAGGCTGAAGATAGAAATTTTTCTGTCAGTATTGATGATTTTACTTCCACCTCTGTTGCCCTCCCCTGGGGTACCACAGGGCTCCATCCTCGGACCTCTTCTGTTATACCTTCTGCCACTTGGCGCTATTTTTCAGAAGCACGGTATTTCCTTTCATCTTTATGCAGATGATTGTCAGGTTTATTTCCCTCTGAAGCGCCAAGGCCTATGTTCTGTCCAGCCCCTGCTTGACTGCCTTATTGACATAAGGAGATAGATGGCATTAAATTTTCTAAATTTTAATGAGAACAAAACAGAAGTCATGCTATTTACACCCAATAGCACCAGCGGGACCCCCTGCATCGACCTTTCCACTGTGGCTCAATTTGAGAAAACCACAATCACAAATTTAGGTGTGAAAATGGATCCAACTTTAAAACTTGATAGCCATGTGAATGAAGTGGTAAAATCTTGCTTTTTCCAGCTGAGGCAGCTGTCAAAAATCAAGCCTGTCTTGTCTATTCGCAACCTTGAAACAGTGATACATGCTTTTATAACATTTCGTCTAGGTTACTGCAATGCGCTTCTTTTTGGAATTAGCCAGGCCTCCATTGCTCGCCTACAGCTGGTACAAAATGCTGCTGCTCAATTTTTAACTGGCACAAGAAAGCATGAGCATGTTACCCCGATTTTGGCTTCCATTCACTGGCTTCCAATTCGTTTTCAAATTCAATTTAAGATGTTTGTATTTGTTTTTAAATCCTTTAATGGTTGTGCCCCTCTTTATTTTTCGGGAACTGCTGCACCCTTATGTACCGTCTCGCTCTCTTAGGTCAGCAGACCACATGCTTTTATGTGTTCCCAAGGCACAATGCAAACTCTGAAGTGAACGAGCCTTTTCAGTTGCAGCCCCAAAACTCTGGAATGATTTGCTGTTGCACATTAGGCAGGATCCTTCGCTAGCTGCATTTAAATCATTTTTAAAAACACATTTTTACTCTCTGGCTTTTAACTGAGTATGCGATGTTGGCTAACTGTATATTTTTTATTAAGAATCTCTTCAGTTCTTATGTGTTTATTGTTTCTGTTTCATTTACCCTTTGGTTTTGTGTGTCTGATATGCTGGGTTTTTATTGTACAGCACTTTGGTCAGCCTTGACGTTGTTTTTAAAGTGCTTTATAAATAAATAAATAATAAAAAAATACATTTCATGTACTTTAAAATATCTGAATTCACCACATTAAGCTAAATAAATTTAGTTATTGGTTATTTAAATACATACAGTTAAGCATTTTTACTATGAATACTGAAATATTTTGGAATGCATAATTTTATAATAAACAATTTGAAATAATTGCAGCTCTCTTTAAAATACTACTTCCATATGCTGTAAAGCAATACAGGTGGTCTGATTAACATAGTGTAATGAAAAACTGTGTGCTTCACTGGTCTTAAATTCCCTTAGCAGTATAAACTTTACAAAATCCTACATCTTAACTCACAACATTTTTGCAGTGGATGCTGAACATGAACGCTTAAGATTTAAATTGTTACATTATCCAATCACAAAATAAGGTATACTTTTTTTGTTCAGATTTCTACAGGATAGCAGTTAAACAACTTCAGTTGCTTTTCTGTTTGATTAGACAATCCTTCTAAGTCTTTAAGTAGGGCCTGGATACTCAACTCTAGGCATTCCAGGGTTTCAGTTAAATGGGCAAGATTTTGTGTTAACCAGTGGCTAATTTACATGTTGAGATGAACATATAATTTAATTCAACATGTACACATGTCGTAAATGTAGGAAAGACGATTCTTGCAGCACGGAGAAAAAAAAGAAACAGACAAATATATGGGACATTGGGTATAAATTTATGATACTTGTAAAAGTTAGCTTTTTTCAGTTTTATTCTCTCAATGACGATCACGCTCTAACACCACCACCCCCAGCCTCTCCTGATCTGACTGTAAGTAACAGTGCCAGCATAAATTGACACCCAATCTGACGCTGTTCATTTTCAAATAATATTGCATTAGTGCGATGATGTTTTCTGATTGGTACTATTGAGGTCATAAAATGATTTCTTCAAAATATCATAAATACCTACGTCTGTGTTTTTTTTTTTTTTTGACATCATACACCATGAGGCGCATACTAATTCTGCGTGAGCAGGAACACAAAATAAAACTGAATAAAAAAAAATAAAGTGATGGTGAGATGCGAAGAAGGCAGATTCACCAGCGTTTGTGTGTCAGCTTTTATCCCTCTAGATCAGAAAATGTCCAGTTCCATTGCCTCAAAACACTACTCACATCTACAGTTATTTCCAGTTTCAAATAAAAACTAACAGCATCAGATCCCTAGGGCGGTAGTATGTATCGTGATCGTGAGTGAGAGAATAAAAGTGAAAAAAAAAGGTGACTTTTACAATTACAGTACTACAAATGTACACAGTCTGTTACAGATGCAAACCAAATCTATGTGTGTACTGTATAATTTTAACAATAAGAGCAGCTCACTACTGAAAACAGTAAATATAGGAGGCAGTGGGGATCAAACCGGAGGCCTCTTGATTACAAGTCAACAAATCTTACCGCTGTGCCACGGAAGCTGTTGTATCGTCCTTGAACCTTTTGTGAAAGTATTTATTTGATCTTTGGACTTCAGGCCTCACACATTCTATAGTTTATGCCTACATTTTGTAACATTTATTACTAAAATATGAAAAAGTTTCTGTTTTAACAATGTGTTTACACAGATTACTGTTGAAACGGAACACACATGAAATGCATGTGTTCCAAATAACGATCTATTATTTCCACTCTAAAACTCCAGCAGTTCACTCCTAGATAATCAAACAAGGCATGAGCTGGGAGAACTTAATGAACGTTCTGCGACGGTGGGGGATGGAATAGCAGGCTGCTTGCTGCTTGTCTTAATCGGCATATTTACAGGACAAAAGACGCTGATGAAGAGGTGCGAACGGATTTAAGGTGGGCTGGATTTATGAGTTTTGTCACAGGCTCTGGTAATTCTAGTGTTAAGCACAGGGAAAAAAATGAACATTTGAAAAATCCGTAATTTATACAAAAACTAACCATAAACAACCAAGAAAACTAACCTTGCATGAGTCGAGTTCTGGCATGAAGGAAGTGAGAAGGAACTGGGTGGAGAGGAGGTTACAGTTGGAGGGATGTTCTCCTTCAGGTGTTTTCTCTCTTGTGATTTCTTGGTGGATCAGACTTCATGAAATAGCAGTCTAATATGACTTGCCTTTTTCTACGCATTAAAATTTTTTGGAAATGCGAGACATTGTCGTTCATTATGTTTATCACTCTGTTCGTAACCGCTTTGTCAGGGTGGTTCTTCTCGAAAAAATCCTGGCACTCGTTCCATTTTCCATGATGGCTTTTATCGCATCACTTTTTATAACCGCCCTTTTCTCTTCTTCCCCTGAGGACTGCTCCTCGGTGAGCAACCTATGCTGCTACTGCTGGAGTTCAGCAAGTTCCTCTGTCGTCAGCTCCTCCTTGTGATCCAGGACCAGCTCCTCGATGTCCTCAGAGGTTGATGAGGTTGATGCAATCAACTATATTAAAATGGTTCTTCCAGAACTCTTTCAGGGCCAAAGACATCTCCTTGGTCACATTGAAACATCTGTTGAATAGTCCTTTGGTGTACAGCTTCTTAAAATTTGAAACAACCTGCTCGTCTATGGGCTGCAGAAGAGGAGTCGTGTTGGGGGGAGGAACATGACCTTAATAAAGTCATACTCCTTGATCAAACCGTCAACCAAATTTGGAGGGTGTGCCGGTGCATTGTCCATCAAAAGAAGGCATTTTTTAGGCAGATTATTTTCTTCAAGATATCACTTCACGGCGGGAGTGAAAGCCTCATGCAGCCATTCCAAAAACAAGGTCCTTGTGACCCAACCCTTTGTGTTTGCCCTCCACATCACGGGCAGTCTGAAATTTTACATTTTGTTTACATTGTGCTGCTTGAAAGCACGAGGGTTCTCAAATTGGTAAAAGACTAGTGGCTTGATTTTTATGTTGCCACTAGCGTTAGCACACAGCAAAATGGTTAACCTCTCCTTCATTGATTTATAGCCAGGCATAGCCTTCTCTTCCTGGGTAATGTAGGTCCTCTTCGGCATCCTCTTTCAGAACAATCCGGTCTTGTCGCAGTTGAACACTTTGCGGGATGTAGCCTTCGTCCTCCACTAATTTTGTGAAATTTTTCATGAATTCTTTAGCAGTTTCAGCGTTGGAACTAGCAGCCTCTCCATGCCTTACCACACTATGAATGCCACATCTCTTGCAAAACTTTTCAAACCATCCTCTACTGACTTTAAATTCCTCATTTTTGCCACTCGTAGAAGGATAGTTTTGCAGCAAATCGGCATGAATCTTCCTGGCTTTCTTACATAACATCGCTTCGCTTACGTTATCCCCTGCAAGTTGCTTCTCATTCAGCCACACTAGCAACAGTTTTTCCACCTCTTCCAGCACTTGAGGCCTCTGCCTGGTTAACACTGTAACTCCTTTTGCAACATCAGCTGCTTTAATGGCCTCTTTCTGCTTTAGAATAGTTGAAATCGTAGATTTTGACTTCTTGTACTCGGCGGCAAGATCAGTAACACGAACACCACGCTCATACTTTTCAATAATTTCTTTCTTTAATTCGATTTCAATTTTATTCAAACCTTTCTTCTCAGTAATACTACTACTCTTCACTTGCTTAGAGGCCATGGTTAACTGCAAAATTAATGCAAAAGCACACGAAATATTGTAGAACACAAAGCGTTCACAGCGAAAGCACGCACATCTGACCGAGAAGAATGTACAGGGAGAGACTGAACACGTGCGGAAATCATCGGCGCGTACGAACCAGAAGGGAAACGAAATAGAGCACAAAGAGTTCACAGTGAAAGCACGTACGTCTGACTGAGAACAATGCTACACGTGTAGAAATCATTGGCATGTACAAACCGGAAGAGAAACTGGCTTGTTCGTCAACTGAGTGTGTGGTCGTGAACAGATGCAAAAGTCTGGCGAACTTTTTGGTCGAAACCCGATTTGTACGTGTCCTGAGACGTTTGTGACCCGAGGTTCCACTGTATATATATTTATATTATATTTTATTATTTACACTATACAGCTCTAGGTACTACCTCGTTAACAGATAAACAAGGCTTGAGCTGGGAGAGCGATTTTTTCCATTTCTGCGGTGGTGGGAGGACGGGATAATAGGCTGCTTGCGCTTATCGACACATTTACAAAACAAAAGACGCTGACGGAGAGGTGTGAATGGATTTAAGGTTGGCCGGGTTTACAAGTTTTTTCGTAGGCTTTGGTAATTCTAGTCTTAAACCTACATGATGATACCAAATGAGTCTGTCAGAGGAGCCAAGTGTTCAGTGTCACATGTAAGACTATTCAACACAAATTATCTGCAGTTTAAAACAAAAAGAAGGATTCTGAAATTCTACTAAACCCCCAGAGGTGAATGCACCTATGTCATCCAGCCTACATTAACATATAGCTTTAATGCTGCTGGTTAATCCTTATTTTACCGACTGAGTGCAGAAGTTGGAAAACAAGAAATAGCAATGACCATGAAGTCTAATTATAACCAAGATTAGGCATGCAACTACTATTAACCTATATGGACTGAGTTAAACAATCTTGGATTAGGGCATAAGTATCTTGATTTAAAATTCTGTCTGTAGAGGCTGAGTTACTCTAAGGTTTAATTTCAGCAGTTGCAGTAACAAAGATTATAGATAATGTTAAAGTGAAAGCTCGATATCTCACTCATATCATCCCTGGTTCTTTCTTTGTTACCTTTATCTTAAGGACAAATTATTATGAAAAATCAGAGTGTTTCAGAAACCTATTTTTATTTTGATTTTAATGCTGGTTTTACTACACACATCTAAGCAGCTATAGGAACAAGTGTAACATAATCAAAGAGAACAAGGTAAAGGATTGGGGTCTGTCATGGTCCATGATAATGTTGATTAAAGTGCTTCTAAAAACACACTATTGACTCCTATACATGTTTTTTTAAAATACAAGCTGGATATTTATATATTTCTACATAAATGCAAGTTTAATCCATGTGTAAACATACTGTATATTAAAAAATACCATGTTTTCAAAGCTATTTAAAGAATAATCATAGTGTTACATATTGATCATGATTATTTTTAGTGCTTGTCAGACCAGGTACTCTGGCATCCTCGCATAACTGAAGAGATGCACATATATGAGTGCAAACTACAATAATGAAAATTTGGTAAAAGAACTTTATATATAAATTTGAATCTTGTTTAGCTTAAGTTATAACTCATCACTAGTGATATCAAATGAAGAAAATGAATTGCGATATGAGCCAGTCTGTCTCTACGGTGTAAAATGTGGGGGTTCTAAGACTCAATAATTAACACTTTGGACCACCTGGAATCCGAAAACTTAAGATTTTGGGGAGACCCTGAAAATAAATTTTTTAAATGTGTTATGCAAGAAGGTGTTGTGTTAATCGGCAGACAGGTGTTCACAGGTGGGATGCGAAGGCAGCTGTGTGCGCATCACAGGCTTGGCAGATCTAGCTGCTTGAGGGAGGTGTGTCCTTTGAAAAGCCTCAAGAGGATTCAAGAAAGAGGAATATGGCTTTCAGTGGAAAAGTATAGATAGGTGTCCCATGCAACTGTCCGTGCTTGCATTGGTCTCAGTGATGCTTAAGGATGTGATTGCTGATTTCAGATTACAGGGGAACACTGCTTTCCCTCAAAATGATCTGCTTCTGCCTGGCGTGATCTTACCTAACTACAGATGTAGCATTAGTCTGTGGCAGGGTGGCAAATTGTTTTATGGCACACATTTACCTTAATCTGCAGTTTGCATATCAATGCACAATGCAGATTTTTACTCAAGATATGAATATTCTAACTGAGTGGATATTTCACAGTTATTCTATGGTTTATTTTACAGGAATAGATGAAGATTTCTGTGTTCAGCCAACTGTGGAGCACTAATGGGACACTCTGATTACCACAGAGTATTTTGCACACTACCTGTACCTAATGGTTACAGTAGACATCAGTATAACATATTGTTCATGTAAACATTAAAAACTGACATATAAGCTGAACATAAATTGTGCTGTCTTGTTAGAAAATAATTTGCAAGGGTGATGAATGTTCTGACCTTTTTCAGGACGAAGTGCAAAGAATGAAGTATGAAAATTCCTAAGAGTTAGTGCCAGCAGACTTGTTTAAGGATCTGAACTACCAAAGAATGAATAGGTGACAGCATTAGGAACTGGTAAGTATGGAGGAATATTTCGGACAAAATTAAATAAATAAATAAATGTGTAAATAAATAAAAGTACTGTGAAATGTGAGCATAAGTAAATAAATGTGTCATGAAATGAGAGCATAAATAAATAAATGTGTCACGAAATATGTTTTTCTTTGCTTATTTATTTCATTTTGTCCGTAACATTCCTGCAAACCGTCATGAAATACGGCTTGAAATAAAACTGTCATTTTCACTCGTCAAAGTTGAGAGGGTGAGCTCTAACACGCCTTCTAGTTACTGATTGGTGAATCGATAGCACAAGAATTAATTAGAAAAATGCTTACTACTGCCGATGAAATGGATTCTGCCGAAGATATTGCGTATTTCAGAAAGAGAATTGAAGATTTATCGGAAGAATGTTGGCGGCCCTTTTAGACTCCGATATAGATGAAACTATTTTTGAAATTATCACAGAACAGGTGGAACGGACTCTACTGCACTCCAGTTCAGGTGACGCAGTTCCCCGCTCTGGACATCCATCCTTTGACATTCCAGCTGAGTCAATAGAACGCCTTCTGTTATGCGGTTTAAAAGTACGACAGATTGCAGATCTATATGGTGTATCGGAGAAGACGATCACAAGGTGAATGAGCCAGTTTGATATACGGTAAACTGCAACGGCTGTATTAGTTTAGGTACTTTGACATGGAATGCCCAAAGCAGCTCCAACTAATATTTTTATTTTTTTTTTTATTAATTTTATTACAATCCATACAAAGCAATCAAGTTTTTACAAAGAGAAAAATTAAGAACAGATCGATCCCCACCCCTGAGTATTTTGAACTGAGTATTTGACACTTGTTTTACGAGTATAAAGTCAGGTGCATATTCGCAGCTACTTTTTCAAACAACTTTGAAATACAGTTCTGATCAGTGGTAAAGTTGTTCAGTTCAAAATATTAACAGAAGGTGTTCTATTGACTCAGCTGGAATGTCAAAGGATGGACGTACAGAGCAGGGTACTGCATCACCTTAACTGGAGTGTACAGTCCGTTCCACCTGTTCTTTGATAATTTCAAAAATAGTTTCATCTATATCAGAGTCTAAAAGGGCCGCCAACATTGTAATTTCTTCCGATAAATCTTCAATTCTCTCTCTGAAATACGTAATATCTTCTGCAGAATCCATTTCATCGGCAGTAGTAAGCATTTTTCTAATTAATTCTTGTGCTATCGATTCACCAATCAGTAACTAGAGGGCGTGTTAGAGCCCACCCTCTCAACTTTGACGAGTGAAAATGACAGTTTTATTTCAAGCCGTATTTCATGACGGTTTACAGGAATGTTACGGACAAAATGAAATAAATAAATAAGCAACGAAAAACACATTTATTTATTTATGCTCTCATTTCATGACATATTTATTTATTTAGGCTCTCATTTCATGACACATTTATTTATTTATGCTCACATTTCACAGTACTTTTATTTATTTACGCATTCATTTATTTAAATTTGTCCGAAATATTCCTCCATAGGTAGGGACCAGGGGCCTTATTGATAAAACTTGCTTACACACAAAAAGGGCCTTAAAATGTCCGTTCAGAAATTCATCTATAAATGCCAAAATCTGTAAAAGAACACAGCGTAAAAGCTTGTGTATATTTATGGCGGCTCTGACCCATGTGTACACAACATTTCAGAGAAACTGGCAAATGGCAACACCCTTGATCAAGTAGAGAAATGCAGCCAGACCAGCTAAATGATGACTCACGCAATAATAATTCATATCATCAAGTCGTTATTATAATGTGTGTTAATGTGACAAACATATTAAACCTCAAAAGTGTTGAAAATGATGTAAAGGCTCTATTTTATTTCCCTATTAAGAGGGCCAATACTAGACGTTTGCACTGAAAATCTTTATATAGCCTACTTATTGTCACTTCTAAGGGAACTGGACGATAGGTCCGGAATGCCTACTCTTCTGAAAGCCATTAACCAACCTGTGAGATGCTACAGCCAATTTTTGTATGGTATGAGTGTACTTACATAAAAACATAAATATTTTTGCCAACATAAAAAGTTGATTCTCAACAGGGTCCAGTTCTCGCAATTTCATTGGATCACTTTACTGCACTCACATTGCAATAAGGAGCTGCTTTTATAAGAATGAAGCTGCTTTCATTAACTGTAAGTTGTTGCATTCCATTAACGTACAAGTCATATGTGATCCCAAGATGAGACTGATAAACAGCACGTCTCTGTGGCCTAGGTCAACTTCATGATTCATTTATTTTGAGTTAAACTAGCTTTGGCAGGTGTGATGGTACTTCAAATGGTAGGTAGCTTGTTGGTAAGGTAATAGGCTGAACCCTGAGTCTTTCATATGTTTTATACTATTCATTGTTTCTGTAATAATGGCACATTCATTTGTAGTACACAGCTAGATACTCTTTAATGCAGGTGGTGGGGTTGCCGCATGTCAGGAAGGAGGCTGCTGTACTAGCCAATGAACATATGCAGCATTAGGATTGCATATGTTTGAGGGTTGATTAGCATCAAGTTGTGTTCATGAATGCACATTTACAAGATGATTGTGATTTATAAGAGAAAGTTGTGTAAAAATGTGCATACATGAGGTTTTATAAATAAAGGTTTAAAAGCCCATGCAAAAACGTTTAGATCCATATCCACAAACTTGAACACACATGGTGCCATCTTAAATAACGTTGTGTGAATGACATCATATGATATGGCTTCTGAGGTCACAACTCCTAATGCTTACTGACAAACAGAAACAAAATGGTAGCACCCATTACAAAAACGAAACAAGAAGGCACTTCAGAAATTGCAAAACATGACAATAAAAATAAATTCAGAAGAAAATAAAAAAGGTGAACCTAAATTCTGCTAGATTCACACCTTAAAGGCAACATTTTTTTATGAGAAATTTATTAAGCCTTAAAAATATATATAAAAAAAGGCAGCAGTTCATGAAAAGAATGTCTTTACATAGGTCTTGTAGGGCTATTTTATGATTAACAATAGAAGACTTTGGTTTTATGGACAAACTTGACTAT
>JANRMT010062808.1:57994435-58015306 GCA_026402145.1 Polypterus bichir lapradei | reverse complement strand
ACAACACTCATATCAATGACAAAACAATTACATTAACAATCATGTTATGTTATTTTTAAAATTTTTCCTTTTCTTTTTCATAACTTCTTTAACACACTACTTCTCCGCTGCGAAGCGCGGGTATTCTGCTAGTTGTACTTATAAGCACAAACAGTTCTACAAGGAGCACTTGATGGACTGATTGAGTGCATTTATAGTTCTTGGGATGAAACTGTATGTAAACCACGAGGTCCGTACAGTAAAGGCTCTGAAGCGTTTGCCGTATGGGAGTAGTTCAATAGACAGCATGGCTGAGGCAGCGTATGCTTGATGCTGTATACCGATAATTCTCTTTCCTATCAGCTGCTGTACAGCTGTGATTCCTGTGGTCACTGAAAGTCAGGAATGACAGGAGATGGACACCAATGTAGAGTAAAAAGCAATTTCTTTTTTCTTGGCGAGCAGGAGGCCACAGCAGCTGTCAGCTCAGTTTGCTACAGGCAGCCTGCAGTCAGTAGGGAGTTTTCCTCTTTTATACCCAGCTTGTTTACTTCAATAAAAAGAGGAAGCGCAGCAGTTCATTTGGAGGTCATACATAGATTGCTATAGCTTGTGGTCACACCCTGGATTAGTACGTGCAGCAGAGCACAGTGTTTCTTATAGATAAAGTAGGTGTCAGTACACCCACGGCCTTGAACAGTATGCCCCTGTCAGCACCGCAGACACAAGACCCCTAACTGTCACAGGGTGTGTGAAACTTCAGCAGACCAGACAATACTTTTTTCCTTATTCTTTGCACATAGCTTATAAAATATCAAAGGTTACATAAAGGTTAGTTCAGTACATTACATTAATTACACAGAAATTACATTCTTATAGCATTAGATTACATTTGTTCGGTTAGCTTAACACATCCTTATTTAATGCGTAAGTGACATACTCTTATAATTCTATTAGCATCAAACTCAATGATTCAGGAACTCTGAAACTCCTTAATTCTAAATATTCTTTCTCATTCCCCACTCAGATAAAGTGATATAAATACTCCGAGTGGTGCAGTGAGAGTAATATGGAAAAAGATGATCCGCTGTGGCAACCCCTAACAGGTGCAGCTGAAAGAAGTAAAAGAAGGTGCAGTGAGAGTAACAACGCTAAAGCAGCTATGGTATTTAGAATAGTTTGATCATTCTGTGGACCATTATATTGTTACAGGTTAATTACAATCAGATGCATTAAACTAATAAACAATATGTGGTTAATTTCAGTGTATTTATAAAGCTGCGTCAGGGATGTGAATCTAAAAAAGAAAGGGAAACCACACTGGGACAGTAGCACTGCTTTGATGCTGGGTGCCACCAGTCTGCAAAACCAAGCACCAAGAACTTGCATATGCCAGGATATGAGATACCGTGAAAATGTGCGTGGCTTTATGCCAAGTTTAGGTTTTATACATCGCGATTTGAATGTGGAAACATTCGTACGCAACATTTTTGAGCATACACACCGTTTATACATGAGGCCCCAGGAGAGAGTTTTGGAGAGGCTTTATTAAACACGTTTATATTTGGTAGCTCAAATAAAGTTCCAAGATGTTTTCACACACGTGTGCATGGGAAGTAGAGATGGGATTTATGGCTCTTTGAGGGGATCTGGATCTTGGCGATCCGTTCCTTTCAAAGAGCCGTTCAATAGAACGGCTCTTTGGCTCTTTTTAAATATTTAGTCAGTTTTAAGACGCCAGCTTGGGGGCATCTCAGTTTATCCTGGAAATAATCACTGGGAGGAATGATGAGGTGAGATTTGTAGTCAAATAATTAAAACTCAGATATCACACACCAATATCTGAGTTTGAATTATTCTGAAATATTGATTATTACCTCATTTGTCATGTGTGGACTATATTCCATAGGGTTGCACAACATCCTTCTGCTTAGACAGTGACATCACTATTTTGGATTTACCTTTAGTACAAAGTGTGTGTATGTGTAAAGCTACGTTGACTTATGTTATTCATACAATACCTACTCACAAATAAACATCAAAAACAAAGCCGGCTGCAATGAATTTTTGTGCAAAACAGCTTTTATTACAAACACTTCCACACAAGAAAATTGTTATCACACAAGAACATTTTGATAGAAAACAAAAAATATTTCAAGTTTTAAATATATACTATAGATAAAATTAGAATAAATAAAATGGAAATGTCTACATTACTACTACTACTATTACTACTGTAAACTTTGCAAATAGGACATCAGCCCCTTCAAGTCTTAAATGAACACAAAATGCAATGTAAATAAATACAAAGCAGTTCCTTACTTTATGGCTTTTTCTGCCTCTTTCTTGTTCTTGGGCAAATTTGCATTAAGGAAGACAAGAGCTCTGACTTTTTTGGGTTTAAGGCGACTTCTCCTCTCTGAGATTATCTGTCCAGTTTTTGAGAATATTCTCTCAGAGGGAACTGATGTCGCCAGAACACAGAGCTTCTTGGCCATCAGCTTGCTAAGCCTGGGGTAAACAGGGGCTCGACTCTCCCACCACTTGAGGGGAACCTCATGTGTTGGAAGAAGAGGCTCCTCCAGGTAGGCTCGCACCTCCATGACAGCATCGGCGGTGGGATTCCTGGCTTCCACTGTTCCAGCTACCTGCTCATAGGGGTGGGAGATATAACAATGGGAGATACCATTTTTATGTGATTAGATTAGATTAAATTAGATTCAACTTTTGTCATTACACAGTGTAAGAGAACAGAGTAATAAAATGCAGTTTAGTATTTAATTAGAAGTGACAATAGTAGATTTGCATATGTGCAGTATGTACAGATTAAATGCAGTGATTTACAGCTGGTGGAAGTTTTAGACTGAGATATCAGACTGATTTCATTCTAGAGATTTTTAGAGAAAAAAATGTGAATTATTGTTGCCACCCTTACTTCCTCATGGAAATAGCTCCAAACTATTGATCCAGCACCACTGCCTGCTCCTTCCAGTCCTTCCACAGCTGGTTGCTGTTGGATGGGTGTGTCACTGCTAATTCTTGCTGCTGCAGTTGACAGCCTTTGAAACGTCTCATCTGCTGTTCTGCCATCAGGGAAGGCCATCCTCTTAAAACGCGGGTCAAGTGCAGCAGTATCTGCTAGTATGTGGTTGGCATGAATCCTGTGGAATCGCGATGACATACTCGCACACAGACTGTCAATCACACCTTGCGCGGCCGCTGTTGTAGTGTTTCGCCGAAAATCAGCGGTGGCTCTTTGAAGTCCCCTGGCCAGCACTATGACCTTCGAGGCTGTCAAGTAGCTGGTGGAAAAAAAAAACTTTAACGTTACAATTTTAAAGCTGAAACAATGATAAATATTACAATGTATTAAACAGATATCTATAGTGGTATCAAATATCCATAATTTTTTATCAGGAAATTGGCATGCAGGCTACAGAAATCTACTGACAATTATATACACTCCAGTGTATTACACAGATTTCTAATATGGTATAAAATATTCATAATTTACTATCAGGTACTATGCATGCATGCTAAAGAAATATACTGCTGTCCAACTGAGCTACATACCTTTCTGCACTGAGTTCCACAGTGACTTCCTCAAATGGTTGCAAGATTGTGCAAATTTCTTGCACTGTGGTCCATTCCTCCTGGGACAGGTGGCGAACAGGTGCATTGGTGACGGCCAGGGTGGAGATTATGGCATTTTTACTGGCAATAAAGCTTTTCAACATGTAGTAGGTGGAATTCCACCTTGTAGGACAATCCTGTTTTGGTCGGAGCTCCTCCATCTTCATTTGTAGTTGAGTCTCCTTCAGTTTTTGTGCCCCCACGGTGCTTCTGTGAAAGTATTCCACTGCCTCTTTCACCTTATCAATGATGGGCTTTGAAGCTTGCAGGGCATCTCTTACCACCAGGTTAATAGTATGGGCTAGGCATGGAAGGTGCGTCCATCCAATGGTTTGTATAGCCTTAGTAACATTTGCTGCATTATCGGTTAGGCAGCACACTACTTTCTTGTCCACCCCCCACTCTGCTGCAACACTAAGTAGCTGTTGTGCAATGTTGTCTGCTATGTGCCGCTCACTGAATTCAAAACAGTCCAGGAGGCCACACGGAAATCCTCGATAAAATGGCAGGTTACAGACATATATGATGCTGTCGTTCTTGAAGTCCAACAGTCTGTGGTTAAACAGACAGCTGGTACTTTTGACACCCTTCTCTTCAAAGATGCTGTCTCCCTGTCATACATATCCGTGACCTTCTGGGCTAAGGCCTTCCTACTTGGAGGAATGTAGGAGGGGTTGAGCGCCTGTGAATATTTTTTGAATCCTGTGTCCTCCACTATTGAGAAAGGCTGGAAGTCAGTGGCTATCATCTTTGCCAGCTCTTCATCTATCTTCTCCTGTCTTAATGGGGTCAAGACAGGAGGTAATAAATATTGACTGATGGATGCCTGCTTTCTTTTTGGTCGTGCCTGGCCAGGCGATGTGGTGGGCCCAGTGGGGTCAGAGGCTGCTGGGGCTGCAGTTGCACTTGATGTGGAGGCAGAGGAGGCAATGGACACATCAGTGTCATGGTTGTTGTCTGAGTCTGGCTCTGCTCTCAAACCTGTGACCTGCAGTGTTGGGTGTTGAGTCTTCAAATGCCTGTGTAAATTATTTGTTGATCCAGACTTAAATGAAATGACTTTCTGACAAATGCTGCATTTAGCCTTACTGTTTTCTTCGCGAGAAAAGTGCACCCAAATGCTGCTCCTTTTCCTCTGGCTCATTTTCACGTGTGTGTCTTATTCCTTCAAACGACCCGCTATTACTGACTTTGAGACTGAGACAGAGAGGCACTCACACGTTTTATTTTTTTTATTTTTTTATCTTTACTGGAGTAAGCATGTGACAGCAGCATGCACAAGTCATGGCTCCGCTCCTACTCATTGGCTCCTCAGTATTTACAGTCTATGGCTCCTACCCAATGAGAGGCACACAGGGTGGAGTACTCACGTGAAGGATGCATGCACAACTATCATCATTGTTAGGCAGTAGCACCCCTGCTGGGTGCGCCCCTCCCACTGTGTGGGTCCACCCCACCTCCTCCGCAAGACTGTTCTGTCTCGCGGAGGAGCTAATTTGTGTGCATCTGTGTGAAACACGCATAGGAAAAAAACAACGACAGAAAGAACGGCTCCCCCCCAGCCGCGACTCGGCTCCCATCGTTCATGTTTATGAGCCGTTCAAAAGAATCGATTCGTTCGTGAACGACACAACTCTAATGGGAAGCACCATAAGGGCCTCTAGTGAATGTAATTATCCGCCAAGCTAGGAGTTGGCTCTGCTTTCTGATCGTTTCTCTCTTTCTCCCTCTGCAGACATCATCTCTGATGTCTGTCGTCTTGGACCTGTCCCGTCCTACCATCTTCCTTCATGTCACGGAAAATGAGTCATCTCTTCAGTTGTGTTAGTGAATTAAAGGAATGGATGAATGAGAACTACTTGTCTTTAAATACAGATAAAACAGAGATGTTAATTGTTGGAGGGAATGACGCTGATCACAGCAATATTTTGTCGACATTTAACTCAGTTGGAATCCCAATTAATTTTACTGAATCAGCCCGCAATCTAGGAGTTATCTTTGATTCTAGCATGTCATTTAAAGCACATATTACAAAGTTGTCCAAAACATGTTTCTTCCATCTTAAAAATGTTAGGAAATTAAGGCGCTTTCTAAATAAACAGGATTGTGAGAAATTAATTCATGCATTTATCTCTAGTAGGATTGACTACTGTAATGCGGTGTTCACTGGCTGTTCAAACTGTTCTTTATACAGCCTCCAGTTAATCCAAAATGCGGCTGCAAGAATTATTACAAGAACAAGAAAATATGAACACATAACTCCAGTTCTTAAATCCTTACACTGGCTCCCGGTTAAGTTTAGGGCAGATTTCAAAATCCTCCTTTTAACATATAAAGCATTAAATGGCCAAGGTCCGGCTTACTTGTCTGAACTTATCATGACTTACAAACCTGAGCGCACATTAAGATCTCAAGATGCCGGTCTGCTTATGATTCCAAGGATTAATAAAATAACAGTGGGAGGTTGAGCTTTTAGTTACAGGGCCCCTAAACTGTGGAATGGTCTTCCTGCTTCTATAAGAGATGCCCCTTCGGTCCCAGCCTTTAAATCCCGGCTGAAGACTTACTACTTCAGTTTAGTATATCCTGACTAGAGCTGCTGATTAACTGTACATACTGCATCTCTGTTGTTAGTCATTAGCACTAAAACATAAGTAACATGATAAGTATAATTGAATACTAACCCTCACCTATTCTGTTTCTGTTCTCGGTACTCAAATGTGGCAATTGGTGCCACGGCCCACCTGCCAAGTTGTTTGCCTGCCTATGGTAAAGTCATCCCTGGTGGAGGATCACAGGAATCATGGGAAAGAGGGGCCCTCTCATCGGATTGGCTGGCCGAGCAACGTTTCAGCCGTGGAATGGCCAAATGGGGAGGCAGCTTGACGGATGAGGTCTCCAGCACTCTAAAAATATCAAAATCTTATTATATGATATCATCTACTGTTAAATTCTGCTCTGTACTTCTAAAATTTTTATTATTATGCTTTATTAAGGATTTGTTCTGTTCTGTGTATTGTATTGTATTGAACCCCTTCTTTTGACACCCACTGCACGCCCAACCTACCTGGAAAGGGGTCTCTCTTTGAACTGCCTTTCCCGAGGTTTCTTCCATTTTTCCCTACAAGGTTTTTTTGGGAGTTTTTCCTTGTCTTCTTAGAGAGTCAAGGCTGGGGGGTTGTCAAGAGGCAGGGCCTGTTAAAGCCCATTGTGGCACTTCCTGTGTGATTTTGGGCTATACAAAAATAAACTGTATTGTATTGTATTGTATTGTGTTTCAACTTATGTAAGTAAAGACATCTCCACAACTAATTGTGGGTTTATTTACAGAAAAAATGTCAAATTATTCAGAGTTACCATTGCATATCTCATAGCACTGCATTACACTAAATAATTATCCTATGTGTGCTTCCAGTCTCCACTTGGAAAAAGACATAAAAGTTTTTGAGACATTTAACATATTCTTTAATGCACTTGCATCTTGACTTGTCTTGTGCTACCTTGTTTCTTGCTTTAGGGTGGTACTCTCAAGGAGCTTTACTGGACATAGGTAGCACTACATAATCTCAGCAGTATAAATTTATAATTCATACTGTTAAACTGAACTGCATATCAGAAAAACATTATAAACAATATCCCTAAAGAGAAGGTTGGATGTGGACCTTAAAATCTCTATGTTCAAAGAGGACCTAATTTCAATGACATACACAATACAGTATCAATTTCTTGTTCTCTTACTACTTTTGTAAACAGTCAGAGTCATTTTGACTAAGAAATAGAAACTGCTCTGTTGTGAACTCAGTATTATTTAACTGCATGTCCAGGATTTAGCCCAGAAGTTCAACCTGTATGTACTTTACAGTTGTGGCTTCTGATTAGTCCACTAAAGCAGTGAATCAAGGGTTTATTATATTTCACTGTGCTGCCATGTGCAGTCAAGAATTTTAGAAAAATGTTTATCACCAATTACAGCCTTGATTTACTTAATAAATGTATATATTAACATTTAAATGTGATGTACTTAAAAAAAATAACATGATATATGGTATGAAGAAAAATATTGTTTAAACCCATCACCATAAGATTATAAAACTAATCCTTATCCACTGCACTTTCTGCCACTACCTGAAAATGCCTTGTTATCACAGTTCATTATATTAATATGCTGCTTGTGGATTAAATGTACAACAAATATATTTTACTACCAATATAACATTTATGAAGAAAAATACTCAACTACTTTGAGACTGATGTTGAAAAAAAAGAGAAAAAACAACATTTATTTATATAGCACATTTTCATACAAAAAATGTAGCTCAAAGTGCTTTACATAATGAAGAATAGAAAAATAAAAGACACAGTAAGAAAATAAAATAAGTCAACATTAATTAACATAGAATAAGAGTAAGGTCCAATGGCCAGGGTGGACAGAAAAAACAAAAAAACTCCAGACGGCTGGAGAAAAAAATAAAATCTGCAGGGATTCCAGACCATGAGACCGCCCAGTCCACTCTGGGCAAAAAGCTACAGAATTGTGGTCAAAAAGAAGGTGGAAAAAATGTTTACTGTTTTAGTGTGTAGATAAAGTCTATTGCTGTTTTTTTATTAGTGATTACTAAAAGAAAAGAAGAAGATAAAGAGCATTTAAAACACAATACCAAAAAAAAAAAAAATTACTAATATTACTGCTTCTATGATCACTGCTTTGTCTTTGCTGTGATCGGCAGCTTTTGTTTTACTTTCACTTGTGGTTTTTGTTTGATATGAATAGCATGGCTCTCCAAAAATCAAAAAGACTGGATCTAAAGCAGTCACATGTATGTATTTTACAGTGAAATTAAACATGTTCAGTTAAGCTTTTATATTCTGGTCCTCCCATATTCAGTAACTAGGTACTTCTTGATTCTACTAAGATAAAGATTAATAAATCTCAATGGATTTATTGTACTGAACTTGACATGATTCTTTAGCACTCCAGAACAGTTTAATTAAAATGAATATGAGCATTAAATGAAAGCATCGTAAAGTGTTTATCAAATTTAAAATGAAGAAAATAATAAGCAAATTCATCCAGGGTACATATTAGGAAGAACCATGCTTGGGTTTTAGTCTCAGTAAACTTAGTTTTCTCTATGCAGCAGTGTAAAGGTTAGAATTAAAACCTCATATTATGATATAGAATGCAACACCTACTATGCACCATTAAAATGTTATAAGGTGGAATTCCAGCATTTAATTAGAGAATAGTTATCATAGGTACATAGGAAAGGACTGTGGGGTGACAACACCCTAGTGTTGTTAAATTAATTAGACCAGTAATTTAGACCTAGTGAATGTGAAAATTTTGAACTCTACAGAAATACCTCATTAATCATCCAACAGACACCACTATGCAGATAATACATTTCACCCTGTACAGTTTTATACATGGTTTTTAAAGGTGCTTTAGAAATTCAATGTTACAATAATTTCTACAGGAAATCTGCACAGTTATTATTTTGACGGAAGGGTTACTATATGGATCATCAGATAATTACTGATAGCCGTGTTTTAGATTTCATGCATATAAAACAACACATTTTCGTTTTTGTCGTCACTGGCCCTGTCACTGACATGTTACCACACATTTGGAGTACTCCTAATGTAATCAACACTGGCGTTTCTAGACTTGTCCCTAACATTTAGTGTGCCTTACATATTCCAGGATTTGAAAAGCTTGGGAATGCACACCTTGAAAAAGTTTCTTCAGCTTGAAATTAAATCTAGAATGGGGTGATGGACGTTTAGTATCTCCCACTGGCATTGTTTTATCAACAATCACCCTATAATAGATCCCCTAACCATCACTTTACTATCATATGAAATTTTAGTTTTCATTTGCTATAATTTTTCTATGCCATTTAATAAATGAGCCCTTCTCATGGTTTTCATGCTAGAATACTTTTAGTATGAAATATGCAGTGTGAATGTAAAATGTCCAACCTCCACAAAAGTTTATTGGCTTACCATTGCGGGTGAAATTTAGACAAGCATTGCCAGGTTATAGAAGTTCACATTGCCAAGCAATGGATCACGCCTTCCTAGGCGTTTTGTTAATGTTGTATTACCTATGAATGTAACACTTCCCACCAAAACACCATTTATTTTTATAGCACATTTTCATTTGGGGAGGGGAGTTGGGGGATGTAACTCAAAGTCAGTCAGTCCATGGTCTAACCTGCTTAGACATGAACAGGGTCATGGGGGCTGCTGGAGCCTATCCCAACTAGCACAGGGCACAAGGCAGGAGCAAACCTTGGACAGGGCGTCAGTTCATCGCAGGGTAAACCTAAATACACACACAAACACAACAGTCCCACACTAGTGCCAATTTTAGGGTCACCAATACACGTAACCTGCATGTCTTTGGACTGTGGGAGGAAACCAGGAGAACATGCAAACTCCACGCAGGGAGGACCTTGGACACAAACCTGAGTCTCCTTCCTGCAAGGAAGCAGCACTACCACTGTGCCAACGTGCCACCCTGTAACTCAAAGTGATTTATAAAAAAAAAAAAAAAAAAGAGGGAGAAATTAAAATTATGAAAGTAAAAGTTAAAAAAAAACTCCATGCCTCTTGTTAAAGGTGCATTTCACTGAAAACTATGAAAAGTGCAGATTTTTTCTTGACAAACCCTAACCCCATATTTGATGGCAACTGACTAAAAATGAAGATATTTCAGGTGGACTGTCTAACATGTAAACCGTTTGTACGGTTTACAATGACTGCAGCTGGTACTTAATTGGATATTCTTACACTAGCTCTCACATTTCGATTATGAACCTTGCCGACATTTGATTATATTTTCATGTGTAAATATACTCTTTGCATTTATTGAGGTGAATCCAATAATGCCGCAGTCCTCTTGTGGTTAAAATAGTACGTGTACGTTGAAATAAAAAATGATTTGTGTGACTATACCACACTTATCTTCAATGTAGTAGGACTTGCCATACAATTTAAGTGTAAAGTCAAATAGGAGTTTTTCATGGTCAGCTGTAGCAGTGGTCCAGTTGCATCTTCTTGGTTAATAGATAATACTTCTCTCTCCAGATTCATTTCTAACTGGGAGTACCAACTAAACAGCAATGTATAGCTGCCATCTATTACTTCAAATTAATTTAAATGTTATTGATTGAACAGTTCCAAATGTTGCTTTTTTTCGGGTAGTCATTATTCTGTTTCTAGAGGTGCCTGACTACAGGCTACCTAATATACCAAATATAGACAGGCACATTGTCACTGCTGAAAGACACAGCCAAGCACCCCGGTGCAAAGCCAAACACTCATACAATGACTTTTTTGTCAACTACTGGCTAAATGTAACACATCTGGCTGTGAAGGTATTCTCCTCGTGTGTGTGTGTGTGTTGTTTCTTTTATATTAAAGGTATAGAACTGATCAAAAAGGAATTCAATACAACACTTTGTATATTCACTTGGGCAAAATGGTAGTGTAGTGTTTAGTGCTGCTACCTGACTGCTTTATTTATCTGCAGGTTACTAGGCTCTCACACATTTGTTGTTTGTTTTCCAATATACGGTTTTCCTCAAACTTTTCAAAGGCATGCATATTTATTTCATTATACTAAATCAAACCAGTATCACTAGGATCGCCGTAGTGTTCTATCCATGGCTGCTCCTACTTTGTAACTGAGGTTGCTGAAACAGGTTGTAGCTCTCTTCAGACCAATCATGCAAATACAGTTCATAAAGTACTCGGGACAGATTAACAACTATTTTATTTCTGATATGCTTTAAGAGTTGCAAAGTAGTTTCATCTTTAGTTTAAATTACTTAAACTTAGACATACATTATAAAGAAAATAAACTCTTTCTTTGGGCTATCATCATCTTATGACATTTGTATTTTTGTAATATCGGAATGCAGCAGTTTCATCTCTTACTTAAAGTAATATATCAGCCTATTTGATAGCATAAACAGATTTTTTAACATGCATTGCTGCCATACTATAAGCAAGCATTCTGCATTTAAATTATTTCAGAGAATACATGACTTCAATATTTCTCCAAACAAGTTAACCATAAATATGAACAAAAAAATTGGTCTTAAATCAGTTTGCAGTAAGACTAATTGAAAATCCTCATCGTCATTTGAATAATCATTTACTTCATATACTTTACAAAGCAGTTTATTTTGTAGTAATGGTTAATGACACTCTCTTCTGATCTCTTTATTCATTTTGTGATATTAAACTGTAATTGTGTGATTGCAGTTAATTAACTTTGAAAATTACTCTCTGCTCGTTTACCTCATTCTGATTGCCCACCTGCTAAACTGTTTAAAATGTAAATAGTCTTACTTTGGTTATATTCTACAATTTGTGCCAATAAAAATGAAATGTTGAGGCATAATACGGCTGTCAGAGACAACAGGACTGATTGTCATGTATGAGCTCACAGTCTCCTAGGAAGAGAGGATGGAAGAGGCCACTAAGGGGAAGAGAGCCATGCATGCAGGCTTGGTGGAGGAATTCTGCAGTCAAGGGTGGAGGACATGATATTTACCCATAGAGGTGAGCTGTAGAAAGTTTGCAGGCCAATCACTTTGCAAGGAATTCCACCTCCTGGGCATCGAAGGGGCACAAAGGAGCATGCCATCAGAAACGGTACAGAGGCAGTGGAGGGAGCCTCAAGATGGCTGTGGTTGATGAATGTGAGACGTGACCTATTACAACCCAGATGCAGACAGGGGTCTGATTAAACCTCTGCTGGGTCACCTGGGTGAAGGTGTATGACATTGAAAAACCCCAAACACCCAATGACCCCAGGTTACATCACTAAGGATGTGTCTGAAATTGTCAGAAAATGTACAGTATGTATGAAGAAAATAACTTGGTTGTGCTAACGTTGTTGACTTTTACTTGACTACATATAATGCAGTCAGTACTCCAAATATAATTTAGGGATAAAAACTAATTAAGCATGATTATGTAGCTTAAGTAATGAAACAAAGGCTGCATTTTCAAAATAATGTACTGAGGAAGGTTCTTATATTTAAATTCTGAGAGTTAAAAACTTTTTATTTTCATACAAGCACTGATGTTCTGAAAAGTGATTTATTTTTGCATTTTACTGTATATTATATCAGTAAGACTACAGCATTAAATTGTGACAATAATAGAAGTTATTTTACCATTTGTGTGGGATCCTAGGAGTAAAGCATTTATACATACTGTCACAGCACGCTTTGTTTAAGTCAAAAAATTTGAGAGGTGGTTGACAGCTTAAATAATGATCGAAAACTTTTCATTTACTTTTTGTTATTCTCAGGACAAAAAATATATTTTTATGTTTTTAAAACTAGTGTTGGTTTCTTTATGGTGATTTCTTCATGTACAGCACCTCCTTGGTCTGTGTACAAAATTAGGGTAGGTGTTTACTGTATACCACAGACTTTACTATATTGAACCATTCCTACTTTATTTTCTACATTATTTTAATTCACATAAACCTCTATATTGAAAACAGTCAGACCATCATCTGTGCCTGTCATTTGATTGCTTCAAATACAAGGTATATACAAGAAGCTGTAAGAGTTTGTCTATTCCAACTGATGCTGCGACATACTAGGCAGATGTGTAAATAAGCAAGACAAATGGTGGGTCGTGTGTGCAGCAATGACAATACCCCTGCCCACACCAATTTCCCCATTAATCAGTCTTTGGCAAAATGACTGCTATATCACTCTTTCTATGTTCACCTGACCTTGCTCTTTGTGGGTGGAGCTACAGGAGGTGGGGCTACCCTGATATCATGGCTGGTTGGTCCTCCTTCTGGCTTTATTGTCTTTGGAAGAATTGAGATCTAGCAGTGGTACATTGAGTTTAGCAGAGATTACTGTGTGTAAGCTAAAACCAGCAGATAGTAGTTGGGGGACAAGATGAATTAGGGTGACCCTCTTCCAGGTTAGCCAATGAAGGGCCTAGCCTGCTTGTGTGGCTGTTTTTGGAGATCTCACATCTTTTTCTGTGTTTGACACTCCAGTTCACAACTAATTGAAGGGCTGCTAAAGAAGAAGTCCTCCAGTAAACCCTGCATGAGGGAGAGACACTGCATTTAACAATGTACAGTATTAGGCTACCAGCACAAGTGATGATAAAATGTCAGCTGAATAATGCCATAAAAAAGTGACACAAAATGAATAATAGTCAGATGTACTGTACATGTTAACAGAATATAAAAGCTCCGCCCGGGAGATCGGGTCATGGTCCTAGTACCTACCTCCCACTCTAAGTTGCTTGCCCATTGGCAAGTTAAATAGAGGAAAGGACTCGTCTACTATTTGGTGAGCCAACCCAATTGTCGGCCGAGGGAGCGGGTTTATCATGTAAATCTGCTGAAACCGAGGAAGGACAGGGATCCTGATCCCTCCTCCGGTCAGCCCCGCTCACTCTTTGCTTACACGGCTAGCCTTAACTTCGGTGTGGATTTAAGTCTCAGACAACGACGGGAGCTGGAAACAGTTATCCTGTCTGTCCTGGAGGTAGTGAGTGAAAACCCCAAAAGGACCTATGTGATTGAGCACGACATTGTGACAGAGCCCAGGGTTATAGTCCGAGAACATCCGTATTGTCTTCCCAAGGCAAAAAGAGCTGAAATGGAGCTTGGGATCAAGCACATGCTGGAACTAGGAGTTAGGATTAATCCCAAGAAATGTTTCTTTGGATTGAGCAAAGCCAAGTATTTAGGCTACCTGGTGGGCTGAGGTGCCGTGAAGTCACAGTGCTCCAAAGTAGATGCCATTTTGAAGTGGCTCCGTCCGCAAACCAAGCAGCAGGTCCAAGCCTTTCTTGGGTTAGCAGGGTACTACCGCCGGTTTGTGCCCTGGTTCTCGGAGAGAGCGGCGCCCTTGACTGATTTAACAAAGAAGAGGGCCCCAAACATTGTGGTATGGACTGAAAAGACAGGTGCTGCATTCAGCGACTTGAAGCAGGCCCTTACGTCCACACCTAACTTTTCTTTACCTTTCATCCTCCAGATGGACAATTCGGACACAGGCCTGGGGGTCGTGCTGAGCCAAAGCATTGATGGTGTGGAACATCCCATCATGTTCCTGAGCCAGAAACTGTTGGACCGGGAGACCAGATATGCAGCGGTGGAGAGAGAGGCTTTGGCGATTAAATGGGTAATTACTCAGCTGAGGTACTACCTGTTGGGCCGAGAATTCACCCTTGTCACGGACCATGCACCTTTACAGTCGATGTTCCCACAAAAGGAGTCGAATCCACGTTTCACCAGGTGGTTTGTTGTTCTCCAGCCATACAAGTTTTCGCTCTTTCATTGTTGGGGCACTTTTCACGCCAACGCTGATGGTCTTTCTCGGGTTCATGACTTTTCAGTCAGGGCCACTCAACCCGACATGTCTGGGCTGAGGGGGGGCGCCTTGTCACACACGTGCGCATGGGAGGCAGCTAAAGGGCTTAAGTAAGGGCAGTTCCGAATCATACCAGGATGTGGCAGAGTGCACTGACTCTTTTTCTCCCTTTCCTGCAGACCATTCACGGGAGATTCCACCTGGCCTTCTTGACGTCACTTCTGGGACTGAGCCTATCGCTGAAGACCTTCATGTGCCAGACCCCTTTGATCTTACTTCCTGTCTTCCCCCTTTAAAGACCTCCACCTTTTCCCTATTCCCTCAGTTCTGTTTTAGACTAGGTTTTGTGCACATCAGTTCTGTATTCATTTTTCGACTTTGTAGCCAGGATTCCAATTATACGGGTGGCTGCCCCAAACCTTGCTATGACTCTGTGTGGAGTTTGTGACAACAGTCTATGGAAAGAGCTTAGGACACCTGAAAACAAATGTAGGAATTAAAAATCGCAGGCTATCCTAGATAAGTATAAATCTCTTCTATCTTCCTTCTCTTCTGCTACTACTAACACCATTAAAAAAGAGGATTCTCAACCCTTCTGATATTCATTGCTTTTATCTGCTTTTACCAGTCCCTCCTGAACACACCACAACAATCTTTCCCCTCTCCATCATTGACATTTCCAGTCTCTCCTCTGGTAACCCCATTACCTATCCACTTAAACCCAGCACCTCAAATCTCCTCCAAGCAATCTCTCCTTTACTTAATTCTCCAGGTACAGACGTCATCAACACTCCTCTCAGCACAGGCACATTTTCTGCAGTCTTCAAGCTGGACAGAATAACTCCTGTTCTCAACAAGCCCACATTTGACCTACCTTATTTTGGTAATTACAGAGCAGTCCATACCCTCTACTGTGCCTAACCAAGTCTCTTCCTTTTTTATACAGAACAGACATCCTGATCCTAATCAGTTGGGCTTCAAGAGGGGCCAATCCTACAAGACGGCATAAGAAACCTTATGGCCTTCAACATGGTCAGCCACCTACCCTCATGTGGCTTGAGTCTTACCTCTTTGACAGATTCTACTGTGTATCCTGGTGAGGAGAGATGTTTATATATAATGTATTGATGTGGAGGATGCTCTCATCTACTTGCTCCATTGGGCCTAATTCCAGACAGGATAATGTTCTTTCACTTTTCCAGTTCTTTTAAAACCATTCTGCCTCATCAAGTAGAAAAAAAGCTCAAATCATTGAATCTTGATCACGGACTACCTGACCAACAGACAGCTGTTTGTGAGGCCGAGGGACTAAGTGTTAGAAATGGTGGTGTGTAATACTGGAGCACCTCAGGGAACTTTCCTGTCTCCCTTCCTTTTTACCCTCTACATAACAAACTTCCAGTACAATAACAGATCTTGTCATCAACAAAAATGTTCAGATAATTCGTCCAAAATAGGCTGAATTAATAATTTAGATTAGTTAGAATACAGCAAAGATGTGGAGAAATGTGTCTTGTGGTGCAACCTGCAACTCAACATCAGCAAGACAAAATAACTGGTGGTGGGCTCCTGATGTGCCAAGAAGCCTCTGAGACCAGTCCCCATTCAGGGAGAGAACGTGGAAGTGGCGCAGATCTACATGTACCTGGGGGTTCACATAAACAACAAACTGGACTGGTCTGAAAACACAGTGGCACTGTACAAGATGGGCCAGAGCAGACTGTACTTGTTAAGGAGACTCAGATCTTTTGATATGTACAGTGAGCTGCTGGATATGTTCTATCAGTCCATAGTAGCAAGTGTGATGTTCTACACCACAGCCTCCTGTGGAAGCAAGCTGAGCACAAAAGAAGTGCAATGTCTGAACAAACTTATCAGGAAACTTATCCATCACAGCATGAACCCTGGACACCCTGGAAGATGTTGCTGGAAAGAAGATGATAGTAAAATTGGATACCATCATGAAAAATCCCCTCCATCCCCTGCCAGAGACGCAGATTCATTCCACCATGGTATGCTAATTTATACTAATAAATTCTAATAAATGTAAGCATACTAAATATTTAATTAACCAGGTATTGTTAAACAAAATTTAATCACTAAAGTGCAAAACAAACCTTCACTCTTATCAGAAAAAAAGTTTAATTAAAATAAGTTTAATATTAAAGCAGACAATAAAACAACCAGATTAATATACAGTAGAGTCTCACTTATCCTACCTTCGCTTATCCGACATTCCATATTATCCAACGTCCCACTGCAAAAAAAAAAAATGCATCAATCGGCAACAAGAACTGCAAGTTGCGAGCATGAGCATAGTCTATTTTTTGTTGCTCTCGACTCTACCGCAGCTAATTACAGTGGAACCTCAGTTTGCGAGCATAATTCGTTCTAGAAACGTGCTCGCAGTCCAAAGCACTGGTTCTGTATATCAAAGCGAATTTCCCCATAAGAAATAATGGAAACTCAGGTGATTCGCTCCACAACCCAAAACTATTCATATAACAACAACAACATTTATTTATATAGCACATTTTCATTCGAATAATGTAGCTCAAAGTGCTTTACATGATGAAGAAAAGAGAAATAAAAGACAAAATAAGAATTAGAATCAGACAACACTGATTAACATAGAATAAGAGTAAGGTCCGATGGCCAGGGAGGACAGAAAAAACAAAAAAAAAACTCCAGATGGCTGGAGAGAAAAAATAAAATCTGCAGGGGTTCCAGGCGACGGGACCGCCCAGTCCCCTCTGGGCATTCTTTACCTAACATAAATGAAACAATCCTCTTTGTATTTAGGGTTCTCTTGGAAGAACTTGATGATGGTAGTCATGTAGACTTCTGGCTTTTAATCCATCAGTGTAGGACATCACGGTGCTTTGATTAGGTGGTGATGGCGCAGATCGCCACCACAGAAAACCGGGAAAAGAAACAGAAGAGAGAGTAGGGGTCAGTACGGATTTCAAAGCCACCATGAATAGTTATTATAATGAATTGGATATACAAAGTATCACGATTAAATGAAGGTAAAGTTATCAGAAAGTCATGTTAAAGTAATGTGTTTTTAGCAGTTTTTTAAAGTGCTCCACCGTATCAGCCTGGTGAAATCCTATTGGCAGGCTATTCCAGATTTTAGGTGCATAACAGCAGAAGGCCGCCTCACCACTTCTTTTAAGTTTTGCTCTTGGAATTCTAAGCAGAAACTCATTTGAGGATCTAAGGTTACGATTTGGTATATATGGTGTCAGACACGCCGATATATAAGATGGAGCGAGATTATTTAAGGCTTTGTAAACCATAAGCAGTATTTTAAAGTCAATTCTGAATGACACAGGTAACCAGTGTAGTGACAGCAAAACTGGAGAAATGTGCTCAGATTTTCTTTTCCTAGTTAGGATTCTAGCAGCTGCATTCTGCACTAGTTGCAAACAATTTATGTCTTTTTTGGGTATTCCTGAGAGGAGTGTGTTCCAGTAATCTAGACAACTGAAAACAAAAGCGTGAACTAATTTCTCAGCATCTTTCAATGATATAAGAGGTCTAACTTTTGCTATGTTTCTTAAGTGAAAAAATACTGTCCTAGTGGTCTGATTAACATGCGATTTAAAATTTAGGTTACAGTCAACAGTTACCCCTAAGTTCTTTACCTCCGTCTTGACTTTTAATCCTAATATATCAAGTTTATTTCTAATAATCTCATTGTCTCCATTATTGCCAATCAAGATTTCTGTTTTTTCTTTATTTAGCTTGAGAAAATTGCTATTCATCCAATTAGAAACACAAGCAAGACATTGTGTTAGTGAAATAACAGTGTCTGGGTCATCAGGTGCTATTGATAAATACAGCTGTGTGTCATCAGCATAGCTGTGGTAACTCACGTTGTGCCTCGAGATAATCTGACCTAACGGAAGCATATAGATTGAAAAGAGCAGTGGACCCAGGATAGAGCCTTGTGGAACACCATATTGAATATCATGTGTCTTTGAGTTGTAATTACCACAACTAACAAAGAATTTTCTACCTGCCAGGTAGGATTCAAACCAATTTAAGACATTGCCAGAGAGGCCCACCCATTGACTAAGAATGTTGTGATCAATGGTGTCAAATACAGCACTCAGATCTAAGAGGATGAGAACAGATAAATGGCCTCTGTCTGCATTTACCTGCAAGTCATTTACTACTTTAATGAATGCAGTTTCTGTGCTGTGATTTGTTCTTAAACCTGACTGAAATTTATCAAGGACAACATGTTTATTGAGATGATTATTTAACTGCATAATGACTGCCTTCTCTAAAATTTTACTTAAGAAAGGCAGGTTAAAAAATATCTAAAAATGATTAATGCAAAATATAAAGTAAAAATACATAAACAAATTAACCTGCACTTTACCTTTGAAAAGAATCATGGCTGGTGTGAGTGAGTTTCTAAACTCTTGTGGGATTCCACCCAATGGGACGACACGCAGAAGAGCGTCCCAATGCAATTGATGTCTCCCAGTGCTGTAACAGTTCGCCGTAAAAGCAGACATGCTATAAGCGCCTGCCGTTGATGGGTGATATAAGGAACAAGGAACATTATAAATGCGCAGGGCACAGTATTACTTGGCCACGACCCTCCCTGACTGCTGTGTCTGTGTATAGGAGAGTGGCAGATCCCGCTACAATAAATAACCGTGCTGTTGCTGTTTCAAGCTGAATAAAGCTGGTGTTGCTAAAGTACTGAGACTCAGCTTCATGTTTTCTGGTGCAAGACAGGGACTCGCACGTCACAGCATGGACGTCACAGCACAAACACACACATACACACAGTCACAATGCTGTAGTAAACAGTATACTCTCGTACGGATGTTGACTATATGAGCAACAGAGTTAAGGCTCTAGAAACTGCAATTAAATACATTGAGCAACAAGAAGAAGCTACAGAAATGCTGCAAAGATGGCAAGACTTGGCAGCAATGAAACTGCACTCGTCAGGAAAGCAGACTACGATCAAAAATTTCTTTAAATCATCACAGGACTGAACTTTTTAAGTACAGTACATACTGTATTTAACTTCAGACAATTCTGTAACTGTAAGTTCATTTTTTTCAGTTAATTTTTTCTGTTGTGTTGTTGTAAAACATGATTATTAGGTTCGTAATGTGTAAAATTACAACATAGTTTGACATTTAATAGGCTTTTTCTTAACACCTCCCATTAAATCGATATTTTCGCTTATCTGACGTTCTGCCGGCCTGTTTATGTCGGATAAGTGAGACTCTACTGTATATAAAAATAAATATGTACATTTTATGTGGTATATGTACATGGCAACTCACTGAGTAGAAACACTTTGATGTTATTAAAGTTAATGAAAAGATTCAAAAGCAAATAAAACAGTCAATAACAGTTTCCGTTCATTTAGGGTATAGGTGAAGTTCTTGATTCTTGAATGTGATTGTTTGACCAGCTGACACGGAGGACAGGAAGACAAAAAACTCCTACGTTGGGCCATAGGAGAAAAATAAACCTCTCGAGGGCCACAGGGGGAAGACAGAACGAGGCAAATCAAATAGTTAGGTCTGATTGCAATCAGTTTCTGCATCATGAAAGCTAGATTGGCCTAGGCCAACTGGTTGCCCACCCTCCATTGGGTACAGCTGATACAATTAGCACAGTCTATAGATAATAAGATTTCTTCCAGTACCCCAGAACAGAGAACAAAGCACTCTGAGCAGGTGTGGGAGACAAAACAAAAAAGAAAAAACCCTAAAAAAAGCAATGGATTAATGCTGGGTACTTATTAATGCATCAAGGGGCTAAATTTATAATCAGGTTATGATATAATTACTGGAAACTCAGATTAAAAAAAGGTTTTTAAAAGTTTTTTGAAATGTTCCAT
>JANRMT010062808.1:57952048-57974435 GCA_026402145.1 Polypterus bichir lapradei | reverse complement strand
TGACATGCTCAAGAAGAGAATACTAAATTAGCAATTTGATTATAGATATCATAATGAACAACAATATTAAATGTACTCTGTGCCTAAGTCTTCAAACCTTACACATTTTGGCTGAGCTTGTTTTTACCAGGATGACAAGTTTAAGTCTTTCAGCACAGGTGTCTACCGGCTATGTAAACTAATCACAAGTGTTTATGGCTGAATCCTCTTGACAGATTTGCTCCAGCTCATTCAAGTATCTAGGACAGCCATTGCCTAATTCTGCTGCAGATTCACAACAGGATTGAAGTTGAAACTCTTCTTGCTTGAAATTCAGTATCAATTAAAAAAATGAAAAGTGCCTGAATACTTTCAGAAAGGCACTGTGGATACTCCACAGTTTTGAAAATTTTATGACATTAACAATGTTAGTACATTAATGGCTAAAACAGCATTTGAGGACTATATGAGAGGTATATGTCAATGGAAGTTTGGACTGGTCTTGCAACACAGAGGAACTATATAAAAATGGTAGAGCAGACTCTTTTTTCTTAAGAGAGTGCATTCATTTATTGTGGGAAGTGACATCCTTCACATCTTCTACAACTCAGTAATGGCCATTGTGATTTTCTATGCTGTGGTGGGCTGGGCTGGTAGCATCACTTCAAGAAATGTCTGTTGAATGATCAAAATAATTAAAAGTGCAAACTCAGTTATAGGACACACTATGAACCCCCTGGAGGTCATAAAGAAGAAGAGAATTAAACAAAACCAAGTGCCATTATGAACAATGCTGTATATCCTCTCTCTGACACATTAACACACTACTGGGGTTCCTTTATGCCTATGGTAACATGCCTGCATAATGCTTCACTGTGACTGGGACTGTCAAGTCAGAAGTTTTCTTTTCAGTTTCTTTTCAGTCGTTAATTATAAATATTTATTTATTTAAAGAGCTTCTTTAAAAAGACAAATTTCCAAATAAAGTTCTATCTATCCATGTATTTCTATACACAGAAGCTCTATCAATTTAGAATAACAAAGAAATATTGTGAAAAGTGTAAATATAAATAAGGTTGCTTTTAGGTAACTAAAAAGCAAAAAAGAATTGTAATAAGAAAAAAGATATTTGTTTTTTTTTGTCAAAAATGTCAATCAGCAATTGTCTGTTAAATGAAGTAATTGCCAGAGGACTGAAGAACCTCAGGTAGGAGCTGATGATCGAGCAAACAACATAGAAAATAAAACATAATTGTAATGTCCACAGATTCTCCAACGACTGGTCTCGATGCACGTTTTTGAGTAAGTTATTCCTTCATTTTGTAGCACAATTAACAGAACAAATAGCAGCACAAATCCCATCTGAACTGACCCCACCCCCCCACTCTAAGCTTTTCTACTTCCCAATAACACATGCACATCAACCCCTTTGTAGTGTCTACTCAGTAAAATATTTTGCAAAGATCTATATGACAAGGGACCCAAAAATTCCCAGAATCATTTAATACCACAGGGTGTAATAATCAAATATAACACTAGGTATTTTATGTCTACAGTCAAGTTAATCAGTCTGCCAATGTGCTGAGTTCATCGTGTTTATACTACAATCATTCATTTGACTTGAGTGATTTTTTTCTTGAAGGCACCACGGCATATTTTCAAGAGACAGTGCTGATCATGTTTTATATCACTGACAGACTCATAATGAGCTTGTTCCCGTGGACAGACTAATTGGCAAAATTACATTGGCCTACTAAGGCATCTATGGGAAAGCTTCATGAAAAAATGTCCAGAGAACTGATGCACCCAAACTTGTATTTTGCACAATGATGACACAGCTGTACATACTGCAATGTCAGTCGAAGAGTTTTTGATAAAAAACAATGTGGTTGTTGCTTCACAGCCCTCATATTTGCCAGACCTTACTCCCTGTTATTTCTTCTCAAATCAAATTGAGACTGAAGGGATAGAGACTTGCCACTGTGTTAAGAATCCAGGAAAAACCGCCAGAGGCTGTAGCCATGGTAACAAAAGATGTGTACAGGAGATATTTTCAGGAATGAGAGAAGTGATAGAACAGGTGTATTGCATCTCAAGGAAAGTATTTTGAAGGTGGCTAAAAGGGAATTGCTGTAAGTTTTATAATTGACGTTTTTTTTATAACAGTTCCAGGAATTTTTGGTTCCCCGTCAAGATTGGAAAAATTACTGCTTTACATCAGTATCCTTCTTACTCAAGGGAAGCAAATGCATGTACTAAGTATTATCAGTAATAACAATATTATACTGTTAGCCAGCTGTCTCTGGAATTTGATCCATCAAGTACACCACTTTACCTACTAATGCAGGTAGAAGATAAAAGCAACAGAAGAGTGGTTCGTCATTCAAGGTAGATTGCATTTGGTCTAACTTGAGAATACAAAATGAAATGAAAGTTCAGTACAAATGTGGTCAGAAAGATCAAACATAATTCAAGTGTATTTTACTTACAATATCATGTTTAAAAATATAAATTATAACTTCAACAGAATTCATATACAATTCAAATATTTTACTTAATTTTATTGATTCCTGCTTTAGAATTTATATTTGATATATTTATGTTTCTTACCATTTTGATTTTACCATTCTGAAGGCTCAAGATGGACCTGCTATCGCTGCTTCTTAATTTTCACTCCAAATTAGGGTACATCTGCACTCTTTTAACCACTGAATGAGTTCAGCTTCTCTCCTGTTCAAACTTTCATTCTGGGAGACCATCTGTGATTCACAGATTGAACTTCCTCTCATTCCAGAGTAGGAAAACAGTCCCAACTGGCTCAAAAATCTCAGACTGATACATATTTAGTACAACTCTTGTGAGGGTGATTAAAAGCATTTCATCAGTTTTCTAAATCTGGGAAACTACTCCTAACCACCAGGATTTAGGAGAGTTTCTGAGCTTCTAAGTCATTAGGAGCTGTCAGAAGATGACATTCAGGCAGAGATCAGCACCCACATCCCAGAAAGGCAGAATGTTTTGGAAATGCTGGACAACAATGAACTTGGAAAAAGATGTTGATTTTACAGAAATGGAATAATATTGGTGACAAATGTTGCATGTTAAGTAATTGACACAACAAAAAGATTTGGGGCAGCCACCCTGTATACTTGAAAGTTTGGCTGAAAAATGGCAAAATTGAGCAATACATCTTTACAGGCAAGAGTCCAAAACAGAACTGAGATAAAAGAAGGTATATGGCAGTTTTAAAGCCAGACAGGGGAAATTATACCATCTGGAGAAGAACTGGAAGGGTTGTCATCGAGCCCGGAACCAGAAGTGACATCATCTGGCTCAGAACTGGAAGTGACATCATCGGGCCCAGGCAGAATTTCCCATGGTTGGTCTGCTGTAAAAAAAGAGAACTGAAGACTCTGTAGCAGTTTTACTATATTGGTGAACGTGCAGAGGCATCAGCTTGTTGTGTGCATGTACCACAAAGCTGACTTTTTCTGCTTGGGTTGGATGAGAAATGAGGTAAATGCAAGTGCTGAAAAAATGTAAAAGTGCATGCATTCCCCATCTTACCAAGTGCAAGTTACACTTGTATAAGGTTCTACTGTATATATATATTCCGTAGAATTCACACCAACTGTGGCTGTGGTTAAATGTGAACAATGCGGACTGCTCTATACACACACACCCACACACGCACACCCACACACACACACACACATATTCATGTCTTTCGTAGTGAGAACTGAGGTGCATAGAAGTGCCGAAAAAATGTAAAAGTGAATGCATGTGCCATTTAGTGGCTGTGGTTGAGTGTGAGCAGAGCAGACTGCTCCATACCCACACTCACACACACACACAGGTCTTTCATTTATATATGTCTAATATATATTGTCACACACATGCACATGGGAGCCAGCCACAGGGACCAAAAGAAAGGAATTCCATGTTGATCATTTCTGTTTTGGACTCCGTTCTGTACATTGTTGTGCTGAATATTTTGATTGCAAGGTCAAGTACATGGATGGCTGTCAAGGTGCTTTATTTCAGTCATGTAGTTGGCAGGATGGCCTCTGTAAAGAGACAGAAGAACCACAAGAAAGCCTTGACAAAACATCCAAAGCTCCAGCCATTAAGAACTCAGGTGGGAAAGTACCGTGCCTGCATTGCCGGGTTGGAGTCAATTTGTGTGGGTAGGGGGCAACCAAGGGGTGCTTCAACCCAGGGCTTTAATCTTAAGCCCTGGGCAGATAGACGAAGGGCCCACCGACTAGAGCCAGGCTCAGAAAGACAATCATTGTGGACTGAGTATGGGCTCTCGGGAGGAGGGACCTCTCAGCAGAGCCCCACAGGGGGAAAATCCTCATATAAACGTGGGGGTGCCCCAGGTTGGCAGGCGAGGAGGGTGATTCAGTGGGAATATAAACCCCACCTGCCAACCGCTCTGCAGGCCATAAGATTATGGACTAAAATCGGCTACTGGTTATGACCAGGTCACAATAGCCCGTGGCAGATTGTGGAACAAATAGCTTGTGCATTACTGCTCAGAGCACTTCCCAGCGAGCTCACCCAGCCGGGCCTGGGGACAGTTGATTAAAAACATGGCCTCCCTAATCGAAATAATAGAGACATCACAAGTGGTTACTTACCCAGGAGAACCAAAAAAGAACCTGTGTGAACCTAGATGTGATAGTGTCTCTATACCTGAGCTCCGTAGCCACACGACGAAGCAGACCTTGGGACCTCCTAATATGCAGCAGCTAGCTCCTTGCATTGACAAAGGGGTCTGTGCCACAGATTCTGTGGTAAGACATAGCGGTGGGGGCGGGTGAGTGTGCTCTTGCTAATCCTCTAGCATTCTCGCATACGGCAGAGGTGATTGTGAACAGTTTCAAAACACCAGCCCTTTTCGATTCAGGCAGTAACGTTTCCATCATTGCTTGCCACTTGGTTTTACCGTGACAATGGCTTAAAACAAAGGCGAGTCTAACCTGTATACACAGGGACGTCTGCCAATATAAATCCGCCTCCTGCTATATCAGCCATGGGTGGACCGTAAAAATCCTCCGTTCCAGGTTATACTTTGTTAAGACTGGTCAAATAGTAAAAGTGGCATAACCCTCACCACTCCTAAACATTTATTGGACCTCAGCAACTGCATCTTTGGATGGCTCCACGTCCTATTTACACTCGGTAGAGAAACAGATGGCAGCTTCTAACAATGACGTGGAGATTCCCAGGCCGTCACACGCTGATACGTCATCTCAAAGAGTTGCGGTGGCACAGTGGGGAAAACCATACCCCTTGAAATCGCCTCTGACCCTCTCACAGATCTGCATTTTCAATTCATTTAAAAGGGAGCAGTGGAAAGATGACTCCCTCAAATTTGCTAAAAATGCAGTAGTTCAGATAGACGGCCATCGCACAGAGTATCCTATGCCACAAGGTCCTCACTTTGTGTTAAATAATGATCTGTTATATCGTGTAGCTGAACACGTGGGGGAGGAACGGGTCCTATTGTTAATCCCCAAGACTTACCGGTGTCAGGTCTGTGAATTGGCACATACCCACCTCCTGGTAGCCCATCTGGGCCCTGAAAAGACTCTTGAGCATATCAAGTTCAGATTCTTTTGGCCGGGAATAAGTGAGGAGGTCCGCCATTTTTACGTATTCTGTCCGGAATGCCAATTATGGCAGATTCCCAGAAGGGACCGTGCTCCTCTTATTCCCCTACCCCTGATCGATGTCCCTTTTGAACGTATTGGGGTCAACCTGGTGAGACCCTTAGAGCCCTCGGCCCACGGACATAAATATATAATGGTCCTAGTGGATTACGTAAACCAATATCCTGAGGCTGTTCCATTGCGCTCAGATAAATCCAAAACTATTGCAAGGGAATTGATAGGGGTCTTTTCGCGTGCGGCATCGTTAAAGTAGTCAGCCATTCACCTCAGAAGCGTTCAGAGAAACTGCTAAATTACTGCAAATCAAACATTTGAAAACCTCGGTGTATCATTCTCAAACTGATGGTTTAGAAGAAAGGTTTAAGTAGACCCTGAAACAGATGCTATGCAAGGTGGTCAGTGAGGATGGGAGGAACAGGGATCAGCTCCTCCCACTTATCCTTTTTGCCTATCGGGAAGTCCCACAAGCCTCTACGGGATTCTCACCCTTTGAATTATTATACGGGTGACAACCTTGGGGCATTTATGGACATCCTAAAGGAAGGTTGGGAGGAACAGGCCCTCCCTTCAACTAACATATTGGAGTATATTGTGCAGTTACACGATAGGTTTGCTAAAATCCAGCACATATTAAAAGGTCACTTGGAAAAGGCACAAGCAGCCCAGGCCCATTGTTACAACCGCGGCATGTCTCTTCGGGAGTTCCAACCGGGAGACTGTGTCATGGTACTGGTTCCTACTTCACATTCTAAATTGTTGGCACATTGACAAGGCCCTTACAAAGTTAAGGAGAGGAAAGGGCTTGTCGATCATTTGGTAAAGCAACCAAATCATCGGCCAAGCGAGCAGGAATACCATGTCAACCTGCTGAAACCGTGGAAGGACAGGGATCCTGATCCCTCCTCCGGCCATCCCCACTCTTTCTTTGCTCATAAAGTAGACCTTAACTTCAGCCCTAATTTGACCATCAATCAAAGACGAGAACTGGAATGAGTTGTCTTGTCTATCCCTGAGGTAGTGAGTGAAAACCCGGAATGGACCTCCCTGATTGGTGGGTATGACATAGTGATGATACCCTGGGTGATTGTCCGAGAATGCCCGTACCGGATTCCAGAGGCAAAACATGCAGAAGTGGAACTGGAGATCAAATGCATGCTGGAACTAGGTGTAATAGAGGAAAGTCATAGTCATATTGGTCGGAAAGCCTAACGGGAGTTGGAGGTTCTGCAATGACTTACCAGGTCTCCCAATTCAACGCATATCCAATGCCACGAATGGACAACCTCCTCGAGCAGCTAGGACAAGCTACATTTCTGACCACTAAGGGGTATTGGCAGGTTCCCTTAACGGATTCAGCGAAGGAAAAGACCGCATTTAGTACCCCTAGTGGACATTGGCAGTATCGTGTCCTTACATTTGGGTTACATGGGGCACCCACAACTTTCCAATGTCTGGTGGACAAAGTGCTCCGTCCCCATAACGCATACTGTGCTGCCTACCTGGATGACATTGTCATCTATTCCAGCACCTGGAAGGAACACCTACAGCAGGTACAAGCAGTATTGCACGCACTAGGAGAAGCCGGTCTACAGATTAACCCAAAGAAGTGTTTCTTTGGGTTGGTTGAAGCCAAGTATTTGGGCTACCTGGTGGGCCGGGGTACTGTAAAGCCACAGTGTTCCAAAGTCAATGACATTTTAAATTGTTCCCGTCCAAAAACCAAGAGGCAGGTCCAAGCCTTTCTCAGATTGGTGGGGTACTATTGCCAGTTTGTGCCCCGTTTCTCTGAGATAGCGGCACCCTTGACAAACATCACAAGGAAGACGAACCCCAATTATGTGGTATGGGATGATACATCGGAAACTGCATTTTGTGACCTAAAACAAGCCCTTACGTCAATGCCGATACAACGCCAATACTGCTGACTTTTGCTTGCCTTTCATCCTCCAAACCGATGCTTTGGACACAGGCCTGGGAGCCGTGCTGAGCCAGAGTGTCGATGGAGTTGAATACCCCTTCATGTGCCTGAGTCAGAAACTATTGGACCGAGGTGCCTGGTATGCGGCAGTGGAGCGAGAAGCACTGGTGGTTAAATGGGCAATTACTCAGCTGAGATACTACCTCTTGGGCCGGGAGTTCACCCTTGTTATGGACCATGCCCCACTACAGTGGATGGCCTTGCACAAAGAGTCGAACCCTTGTGTCACAAGGTAATTTTTAGATCTTCAAGTTTTCAGTCGTTTACTGTTCCCTACAAGCCAATGCCAATGCCAATGCTCTTTCTAGGTGTCATGACCTCAACGCTAGGTGCACCCAACCCGAGGGGTCTGGGCTGAGGGGGGGGTGTGTCACACACGTGTACATGACAGCCGGCCACAGGGACCAAAAGAAAGGAATTCCATGCCCAGCCAGGGGGTGGGGGTGCATTCAGCCCTCTTATTTTGTCCCCGCAGACAAGTCACGGGAAATTCCACCTGAATACAAAGATGCCACTTCCGCCTCAGCTCTGAGGACTACATCACTTCCTGTCCCGGCCCTGAGGAAGACATGATTTCTGCAAACCTCCCTATAAAACCCTACTCCCTTCCTCTGTTGATCAGTTCTGTTTTGGACTCCATTCTGTACATTGTTGTGCTAAATATTTTGATTTCTTTGCAGCCAAGGTCAAGTACATAGGTGGCTGCCCCAAACCTTCTTTTTGTGTCAAGGCACTTTATTTCACAATATACTGTATAAACTTTATATATGAATATATGCTAATTCATATACTTACTATAGTTCATATATAGGGTGGTCCAGATCTAATTATGCAACTTTCATTATGCTATAACTTATTAAGTTTATTACACAGAAAATCACCCGAAAAATCTCGGACCATCAAGAAGTGTGCGAACTGACGACATGAAGAATTGTCTTCGGGCTGAACTGGAATCGTCCCCGCATAAATCAAAGTCATCCAGACGATACGGATCTGCATAATTAAATCTGGACCACCCTGTACATAGACTGAATATAATGTATCAGTCCTAAACCTGCTTAATCACGTTTATAGGTATGAGACTAGTTTAGATATATAAATAAATCAGAATGGGAAAATAAAGAAAATAAAAAAGAGATGTTTGTTGAAAACGAACAAAATCAAAAGTAGAGTTAATAAAACAAAGTATCTTTTTTATTCTGCATTCAGAAATATTCTAAGATCTTGCATTGAGATCTTAAAGCAGGTAAATCATTATGATAAATTTGACATGCAGAAGTTAAAACTGACTTTCTCAGGAGGAGAATTTCTCTCATAATATCTTGCTTTGCAACTATGGTACATTAAGCACACAAATTATTTGTGATTTCTCACATTTGTGCAATAAGTCACATGCTTAATCAATAATGTGTGCAGGTAATTGTGTGGGAGGGCAATTAGTTATTTGAGAATTAGGATTTTAAGAGTTAGCTTCTGATTTATTGGTCTTTTGTCAACAGTCTCAAGAACATGCAGCTTCACGTACCCTGGCAGAATGAGAAGAGATCCAGAATATTATAATTCAGAATAATAAAAAAAAAAAAATCTTTTTCTATCAGTAAAGAAAATATCAAATGGTTTCTGGTATTAGAAGGCGACCAGACTTGATAAACACACTTAAAGACAAATAAATATTTAGAGGATACGTGTAAAAATGATCTATCTGTGAATTAGTGCATTGAGTTAAAGTACAAACAATCAAATGCTGTATATTTTTTGCATGTTCATTTTTTTGCCGTGTTTCTTACATGTTCATTTTTATTTAACTTTAATTTGCCAGTCAAGTTTTGTTAACATATAAAGCAAATTACAAACATAAAACCTAAATATGTGTATATTGCAACTGTGTGACATCTAGTGCCTTCTGTTTATTGCATAACAGATAAGTTGCATTTGCAAAGGATTTGAAAATGCATGGATGGAAACTGGTGTGGGTGGGACAGTGTGAGGGTTTCTGAGTCAATTTAATCAAAACAATGTATAGAAACTGAACAGACATTGCACTGTATATCCATACTGCTGTTTCTGACAAAAAATGAACAATTATATATGAATAAATACTGCTGACTTTTTTTACCTGTTTCCTTGGCATGCATTATGCCAATAACTACCAACTAAATACCATTTGAATACCTCGGCATACTCAAGCATTGTCACTGAGATTGCTGATCTCTTTTTGACCAGTTTTCCGTATTCAAATGGATACTAACAAAAGCATAATATACCATATCACAAATCCGCATCATCTCAAGCTTTTCCCAAGAACTTGATGGTGGCTTCAGTTTTCTTCAATGGTCTGCACAGACCACAAAATTTCAAATGAATTGGGCACCTTTGAGATGAAATGTAATGTGAGGCTTACAACTTGAAATGGGACTAAAGGAAATGAAGGAACTGAGTGATGGTATTGTGTCAGCATGGACCAAAACCCCTAAGGAATATTTCTAGCTTATTTGGAGGCACAAGGGCTCCAATGTATACCTAATAAAGTGCTTATAATAAACTATAATTTATATGTTTTCTCACCTTTTTATATTGTATTATTTTATATGTAAACAGAGAGAGAGACAAAGAAAGAGAATCCTATAGCCATATTAAAATTCTAGCTTTTGTACATATAAAGGCTGAAATTGTTTTTTTATTGTTACTTTCATAAAACAAACAAAAAATTAAAATTAACCACATGGTGCCTTTGAACCTAGTAAACAAAAACAGTCTCATTTACTAACAAGAAACAAACCTGTGGAATACAAAATATGGTGTTATTCTAAACATATAAGAATTAAACCACAAATCTAAAGTTCCCACTTTATCTTACATTCCCTGCACTTGTATAATCTCATAATGCCCTTCTCTGTACTTGTAGTTCTGTGGGGTTCCATAACCCTGAAGACTCACCATGCAACACCACAGCACAACTCCCCATGCAGGTAAATTTAAAGTGCAGTTTCACAGGTCTCATTCTGTTTTCTCACCCAATGTTTCAATTGACAGCCATGGTAGTGGTAGTTTGTTGCTCCAACTTTGTCTTTTTGTTATATTTGTTGTCTCCATGCAGTGCCATATAACATAGACAAGGGAAGAGCTTCAGAGTATCAGTCACATTGTGCTACCTGAAATGACTCCAAATGTTATAACTACATCCATGGATCTTATAAGTTTTTTGATCACGCACACCTATGCAACTAAACAGGCAAAAGAGTTGGCATCATTGTTCAGTACAGGAAGCGAGGACTATGACAACTCCTGCCAAAAATATGTCTATCTAATATGTGACTGCAGTTAAATAAAGTTAAAAAAAAACAAAAATGGACTTTACTAAGATTACAGAGATTGAAAAAGACCACCCAGACTCACAAATCATTATTTTGGGCGATTTTAACCATGTGAATTTCAACCAGATCTTTCTTAAAATATCAACAGTATATAAAATGCTCTACCAGAGATGGAAATATTGTTGATGTCTGCTATGCAGCCATTAAGGATGGTTATCATGCCTTCTCCCACGCGCTCCTCTGTAATTCTGACCATTCAATGATTTACCTCATTCCTGCTTACACACAAAAGGTGAAAACCACAAAGCCAGTTAAAAGAACAGTTCAAAAATGTACAAGTAAAGGCTATAGAGGAGCTGCAGGATTGTTTTGCCTGTACAAGCTGGACTGCCTTCAAAATTTCCACCTCCAATAAACACAAATACTCTAATACTGTAACTTCATATATTTTTTGTGAATATGCTAGCAAGGATATGTCTTGGTTCAACCCAGAGCTCAGACAACTGTATCAGGACAAAGAGTGTTCTTTTAGATCTAGTAATTATAATGAATACAGGAAAGCCAAGTATGTCTTGGACAAAGACATTAAATATGGCAAAATAAAGTTCTCGGGTAAGCTGCAGGAACAATTGTCTATGAATGACAGCACATCAGGCCCTTTAACTGCTAGGAGGTTATCCACCTCCTAATATGTGAAGACTTCAGAAAAAGCGCAAGTTTAGAGCATATGCTATTGGACTGAATTTTTAAATTCCCCTTTACTATTCTTGATGCACTTCACCTTGACTGTTCTCCTCTTTGACTCTTCTGTTACAACTAAAATACTGAAGGAAGCTCTTTGTATCATCTTTCTCCTTATTTGCTATATTCTTCTCTAACTGCCTTTTAGCCTCCCTAATATCCATCTTAATTGTTGCCCTTTTGTTCTCATACGCCCTATGATTCACAATGAAGTTATTAGTTTTATATGCCTTATACAGCTGTTTTTTCCTTTGCAGCTTCTTTTTCAGCTCTTTCCACTTCAGAGTTTTTTTTTATTTCCTGCTAATTCCAAATTTAGGTATATACCTGTACTGTATTATATTTAAAACATTTTTAAACCTGTTCCACTGCTCCTCAACTGTCTCCACACTAAAAAGCTTAACCCAGTCCATACTATTTGGACCTTGATGCATGTGCTTAACAGTTTTGGTCTTTGCATCCAAGCTCTTCCAAAACACTGAGAATTGTATTATGTCATGGTCACTTGACCCTAGCGGTTCAATCATCTCTACACTTTCAGTTCCATCATGATTATTACAAAATACTAAATCTAGATGGGCTTCACTCCATGTTGATGCTTTAGCATACTGCATTAAAAAAACAGTCACAGAATACACTTAAAAACTCCTGCTCTTGTGCTCAGCTGTTTGCAAAGTTAGCCCAGTTAATATGTAGATAAAGTCCACCATGACTATAAAGTCTCCCTGTAAACTTCCCTTTTTAACATTACAAAAAAGATGCACATTGAAATTACTGTCTGCATTAGGTAAGTTTATACCACACTCCAAAAATAAGGTGTCTTCGTCTAATGCTTTATAGACAAATCCCGACATCGGTGCTAATATGGGGGTTCATCATCCAACTGAAGAAGACTTGCATTTAAATTCTGTTTGACATAAAGAATAAGCCCCACCCCTTTTCGGTCCTTTTGTCTTTCTGTCCTTGATAAAAATGTTTATCTCTCTATGTTATACTCATCCCCATCTACAGTATCTATTTAGCCAGGTTTGTGTTATTGCTATAATATCATAATTATGCTCAGCTACATACAACTCCAACTCACTGGTTTCATTTTTGATACTTCAAGCATTAAGGCAAGCTAGGTCTAATTTTACATAGTTACCATCAAGTCTATTCTGACCTCATCTTTAACTGTCTGGTTTGATGATGCCTATGCACATGCTAAAGCCAATCTGCAGTACATTATTACAAAATCTGAAAAGATTTTGGGCTGTAATGTACCACCCATTCATGCCTTGTATGAGTCCAGGGTAAGGAATCATGCTGTAAACGTCATTACTGATCTGACTCACCTTAAGCACCATCTGTTCCAAAGACTCTGACAAACGTCTTTGTGTAGTGAAGTGAAAGCTAAAACAACACATTACCTAAACATTATTTTTTCAACGTGCAGTTATTCTGACTAATCATTTCTAATATATACATGTTCAATGGACATCCTGGACTTTTTTATTCAATTTTACCACTTTATATTCTGTGTTGTCCTTGTATGTTGCTTCAGTACTACCAAATTTGTTGTATATACTAGTGTACTTGGACAGTAAATTGAAGCTATGTTTCAGGTTCCAAATCTGTTTAATCTTTAACAATAAAAATAAAATAAAGAAAAATTATATTTAAGGTATATTAACTTACTCAGATTAGGTAAAGATACAAAGATAATTAGAAATGACCTTCAGCATTCCATGGACGTTAACTGTAATATTGATGATTGCCACAATTTAATTCAGTACAATTTTTTTTAAAAAATCTAAAAAAAAATTAAAACTGTAAATTTTACATTAATGACAGAGTTTATTGGAATTGTCTTGAGATACTATAGAAAATTAAATTCAAAGACAGCTTATGCTTTATCCTGGAAAGAATATGGATGACATCACCTCCCAAAACATAAAGCCTTTTTCAAATACACACATTTTGTTTAATATGGCCTCACAGTATAATGTCTAACCTGTCGATATTTTTGTTTGCTTATTTTACACTTACCAACATTTGAAGATATACAGTTCACCGTTGTAATGCACTTGCACCCAGGACCACGGTGCATAGATGTATAGGTAGCAGGTATAGAGGTCAGCACTTGGATTAAAACTTGAATTCAATCCCAGTCTTATTTGTACCTACCACAACTACAGTTGGCACTGTCAGTGTTGTTTCCACATTGTCCCTGCATCCATGTGGGTTTTCTTTATACATCCCATACACATCATAAAAATGTGGTTAGTTTAGTAGATGACTCTAAATTTTCACAGATAAGGAAGAGCCTATGTAAACCTTAGCATTTTTCTAGCACTTTAGTGCTAGGCCCGAACATTCCTAAACAGCTTGTATTTAATCGGGTTAAAGTTTAGTACAGATGTTTCAAAGTACAGGCAGATTGGTAGTGCAGAGCTGTCATTCCTGCCTCACAGCACCAACTATATGGGGCTTGCATGTTCTGTCCATGCATACATTTTTGGATTGATCAGTATTAACGAGTGTGTTTAATTGAGCATTATTACCTGTTTTAATACTGAAATCTAGAAATGTTTTAGTAATTCTTTTCAATTAAGAATATACACTTAGTCCTCCGTGAAGTAAATAACATCTTTCTCCCTTTCCATCTACAATTTCAGCCCCCGGATGGCTGCTACATCACCAGATGTCAGTGTTTGAAAATGTCTTTATCAAATAATTTTATTAAAATAAAACTGACACTTTATTAATAGGTTTCTGTTACTGGAGTGCATGCAGCACACTCTTTACTGATTGGTTATGAGAAGGAGCCCTGCAAAAAGCTGGGTTACCGTCCACCACATTTGCTTCTTGCTTTACACCCAGTGCTGCTGTGATAACCCCTGGCTCCCTGTGACCTTAAACAGGGCAGTGTAAATTTACCACTCAGCACATGTAGGATTAAATGTATATCAAATCTTGTCACGTAATTAGACACTATGCATGTGTTTAACTGCTTCATCACCAGCTGTTATTAGACAAAAAGATCATGCACTTGTATGATGTTGCACCAACAGTAGCAGGCAATGATTTTTTTTTATTTTCACATAGCTCGACTTACATGCTTATCTACACCCATGTGTAATCCAGGAATTTTCCAGGATACTGCTTGAGTTCAGAATTGTCTTCTTGACTCCCTTTGCTACAGAACAGAGTGAACCCAATATGTTCACTAACAATGCTAACGACACCTCCTCTTCACTACTGTGACTGCCTGGATTAAAAGGGAGCACTAAAGTCTTAGAACACATTCTAGAGACAAAATAATAATTTTGAAACACAACAACACCTCACAACTTACAAAACTGATATGATGTCAATCATGTTTTCCCTGCAAAATGCTTCTTTCAAAATGCTGGAAAAATGCACCTGAAAACCGCCTGAAGAGCATCCCAAAGGAAGCCCAAAAATACTTGAAAATGACACTTAAAAAGTTTGAACTGAACTAAATAAGGTAGTTAGAAAATGGATGGGTTACAAGACAAATGTAACCACATCCATTACATGCAGGGGATGAATGTAAAGACTCTTTTTTTCCCAGAGATCTATTTCATTCATTCAACTAAAACAGTTGCAACAAAACTCCCTATGTGCTCTCAAAGTATGCACTAATCATGTACTGTATGTTTACTTTTCATCTCACCAAACCAAAATACAGCTACTGTAGAAATAACTGAAACCTTTTTTCTTTTTTTTCTTGAGTTGTCTTAGTGAAACCAAGTGAAATTTTTAAATAAATGTACAATTTCTGGAATCCTGTGCTGGAATTTTCTCAATATGCCCTTGTTGTAAAGAGAATCCTTGGTAATGTCAAAGCTTCACTAGGCAGCTTCATCTACACTTGAACTTAAAAGCTTTCTGTTTTGCAGAGCAGCAGACTCCTGCTCGGTCTTATCTTTACTACTTTGAGAAAAAGCATCCATGATTGCCTCTTTGAAGAAAAGAACGTTTTTTTGCACAGGCTGCTTTTTGAAGGCACATATCCTGCTGGAATTACCATTAAAGCCTTGTCTTTTTTCATCCAATAATACCTACAGTAAGCTCTGTGCCATGCCAGAAAAAAGTATTACAGTCTCCACAAGTTGCTAGTTGCATTTTTTAGCTAAAAAGAAATACAACTGTGCTGCATAATAGATGCCACTTGATTGTTTTTTGCCCACTGCAATGTCTGTGCAGGATAATTAGTGGAGGATCTTTCCCTAAGACATATTCTCATCTCTTATTAACATCTAATCAAGAGTGAAGTATGCATCCCTTATAATGACACAATCCAGGTTTTTTAAAGCAAAATATGAAAATAGGTTATTTACTTTGTGTCCTGAGAATGTCTGTCCACAGTGCACACACCAAAACCAGTCTCATAATGAGAAGATCCTTGTGCTCTCCATTTTAGTCTTGTTTAACATCTCTAGGCCCTTAGGGCATAATATACATGAACACTTATAAGTCTCCTTTAGCATTTAGCAACTATGAAGAAGTGTTCTTTGAATACACTGAATGTTCTGTTGAGGTTCAAGCTTATTCACAGTGCATTACCAATATACTTAACAATGTTGATTTTCTCTACCGGCTTATAACTTAGGATAATGGTTTGTGAATGACAGCTTAGTCTTTCTGAAGATTACCTGAAGATTTTTCTGGCATCACATACCAAGTTTATATCAGTGGGATACCAGGTATTGTTTCTCAGTTCTTATAGTTTTGCCCTAAAGGAGTAGCATTCATCAGGGCCGATCCTGGATTAACATGCAGCAATCACAGTAGATAGAAATTTATAAAAAATAAAAAAAGTCCAAAATATACAAAAGAAATGGCTATATATATTTAATTTCAGAAAAAGTCACTGTAGAACCTTCTTGCTGAAAGTTGCTGCGTAGCTGCTGAAAACTTAAATTGTGTTTGAAGTTTCAATATATAGTATATGACTCATTCACATCCATCTAAGAATAAAACAGTGGCAGCTATCTGATGTGCTACTGGGAGAAACTGAATCTTGTCTGTTCGTTTGCAATGCTATTTTTTTGGATGTTTCTCTGTATTTTAATTTGAAAAGTTTTTTTTTTCCTTGTAGTACAGCCATGTTGTGTAAATCTATGGAGAGCAGATTAAAACTTTGCTTCTGTATAGCCCTGGTAAACAGAAAATTAATTTGTTCTTTCTTATTATTTCTTTTTATTTTTTAATATTCTGATTAAATGTATTACTATTTGTGTGAAGCTGACTTGGTCATTGATTTCTTATCCTGTTTTTTATTAATTAAATAAGGCTACTTTAGTTAAAAACCACCATACATCGTCAACATTATGTTATAGGAGCATTTGTACTTACGCTGGACTTGAAATTTAACCAAAGCATTTTTGAAAAGGTATCCTATAGACACCTCACTCATTAAAATTCAGGAAATATGGCTGTTGTTTTATAATATTCTACCATATTAAGAAGACATTACAATTACATAAGGTGTAACAGTGCTCCAAAACCCAGACACAACCACAAACATACAAGTTTGGGGTTCAAATACATGGGTTGTTACTACAAATAACTACAAATGCTTCCAAAAGAGACACAGATACAAGTGTTCTTTCTTCTTCTCTTTTCCCACTCCTTCAGCTGAGCTTTGTCTGTCTTGCACATAACTCTAACTCAACTGGATGAAGTTGAGTGGCTTCTTTAATCCTAGTCCTGCAAGTACTTCCGGTGCTAGGGCATAGCCCATTGTAAGCACTTCTGTGTCAAGCAGCAAAGCACCCTCTGACAGCACCCATGAAACCCAAGGCACTAAACCTCCCAGCATATCCTGCCTTTGGATACCAAGGCCCAGGAATGCTGCCATCTAGCATGCTGCAGGAGATCATAGCCATGTTCCATTGTCTCCCCTTGTCCTTCCAATGTACTGGCCATTTGGCCAAGTAACAGTCTCTGCAACATGCACACCAGGATGCCAACACACTCTTCATAATGTTGGCATCTTCTGCCAACCTCTTGGAGAGAACATGAAATGTTCCATTTTTCTTTCCTCCTGGCTTCCTAGCCAGGTAATGGATCAGCACCCATCTTATACTGGCAACCAATCTATGGGTGCTGCCCATTGCAAAGGTCTACACCCTTACTGAAAGTTAAGTTTTTGTCAATGCAAAAGCTGAAATCATATTAGACCTTTTTTGAAGTATTGATTTTTTTATTTAAATTAAAACAACGCTTGGTTAAAAAAGTGTACAAACCCTATATAATGGCAGGTTGTAACTATGTTCAAATGAAGTCAATCACATCTCTATTCAAATCGTATTCAAAGACCCAAGTCTGACTTATTAAAATTATTTTTTTTGAGGTTTTATAGGATATATAATGTCATGATAACAAAACATCACAAGGTCACAAAGATGTTAGTAGTAAAGTTAAAGATCTGAACATGTATGTAAAATCAGTAGCTATAGGAAATGTGTAGAAAATATCGCACCACCAAGGTAGATGCGATCAGGCCATCTGTCAAAAATTAACCATGAATGGATAAATCTTATCAGAGAGGATATGAAGAGACCAACTGGAGCCATAAAGATGCTGCTGGGACTTAAAATAGTAGCTGGCCACTTCCCAAATATTACAGTAGTTGTGTGTTTTCTTCAACAGTCGGAGATGTTGGGTAGAGTGCCAAGGAGAATTGAGAGAGATTCCTGTGAAAGTAATATTTTTCCAAAAAAAAAAAAACCTATACAAACTTTACAGAAACACAAAAATCTTATAAAATAATTATGAATGTTTTACTTAATATTCAGTGTAATTAAATTTATGTTTAATTTTCATTGCAGTAAAATTCAGTAATTACCAATAATAGTTTAACAATACCAATATTTTTCATTTTGTGCAGGCACGTATAGTGCAGCAATGTAGTTATTCTTTGTTGACAATAAAAATCTACAAGGAAAAAAATGTGCCAGGTTGTGAAATAAGTCATTTTGTAGGTTGTAAGACCTTGCAAAATGCTACAGGGAATCTTGGTAGAGGTGATACTGTCATAATTTATGATCATTTGCAGGCACTGAAGGTTAAGGCACATTAGATCCCTAGACAACAGGTTACAGATCAGAAGGACACATGCTTTCTCCATGGCACAAAAATAGCTGAGAGGTGATATAAAATCTGCTGCAATGCTTATATTTTGTTACACTTCCATCTGTTTTCTAAAGTGAAGAATTGTCTGAGTGGATAAAAACTCATATCAGAAACACCTTTAGAAGAGTCCATAACTGAATTTGCCAGCAGCCATATACCTTGTACACAGTTGGTATAAGGGGATAATTGCACCACTGAGATTTCAGCAGAAAGGCATTGAGCTGATTTAAAATAGCAAGGTGCTTACTCTAAGATTCTCCAAATGGATTGCTCGAATTTTTTAATTTAAAAAGGATAAAGTAGAATATATGGGCAACCGTGATTTATTTTTGCTTGCATTACACTCATTACTAAAAAAAGGCTTTTCTTTTTTTATTTTCAAGTCATTGTGATTTATAGTTTGAGCCATTTCATGCAGAATTGGCCACATCATAGCCCACATTTGTAAAACATGTTTCATTTTTTAATTTCTGAATATCTGATTTTTTTTCCTGAAAAAAAAAATGACACTGTATACAGAAAAGTAAAAGTGTCTCAAACCATCTAGCTTAATTGTTTGGACACTACCTTACTGATGCAGGTATCGAGTCCACTAGTTTGAAAAATAATAAAAATAGTTTATCCCCTCCAAAAACTGAACATATATATTTTTGTGTTCAGGATTTGTTTCAATCAACTTTAGAATTGCAAAGTAATATATTTTTTGTAATAGGATAAAAACCTTCAGTCGTAACATTACACTGAAAATGTTAGGGAAAAAACAACAATTTGATATTGATTGACTCAAAAGTACATGCATACTAAACTTTTCTTTATCATTATAGATTGACAGTTTTCTACATAAGCTCAGAATTTTCTTTCACAAATTTACAAAAAGAGAAATTAAAATTCAAAATAATGAATATGCTGCTAAATCATAAAGCATTTTGAAGCATTATTTTTGAGATATGACTATACCTGTAATTTCCATAAACAGAATGTATAGGTCAAGTGAGGGAATGCGCATGTAAGGTTTTTGTACCCCCATCCTCATATATAATGATGGAGAAAATGTACAAAATGTGAAGGGAACTATGGAGACTTGATGTATTTTCTGTGCATTTTTCATTTAATTGAGTTATAAAATGGATATGATTAACCCATTTATTCAAAATTCTTTGTTTAATCACACATAATAAGATAATTATCTCCACCTGACACTATAATGCCAGAATCTCAATCTCATTCATACATTATATATGATAGAATATTAAAGTGTCTCATCTGCATAACCACTTTTCCTGATGAGGTCCACTGCGGCAGCAAGTCAGTAGGTCAGCCCAGACTTTCCTGTTCCCAGCTGTTCCTGGGAAATTATTAGACATTCTCAAGCCAGTAAAGAGATCTAATCCCTCAGGCATGTCTTGGTGAGTGTGACGATGCAGGTTGCTTTTCTCGTTATTTATCCAGTCGATGCAGCTCCCATTGCTCCTCCACAAACTGCAAAAACTTCTGACCATTCACTTCGAACTCTTAACCATTCTTACATTTCCAAGTATCAATCTCTGCTTTCAACTTTGGAAAATGTTTCAGTAGATCAGCTCTCTGCTGAGAGCTAGGTTATCACACTGTCCAGCAACTGCACCAGGAAGAAGTGCTGGTCTACTGTTCCCTGGCCAGGATAAAATTAATTGGAACCACCCCTGAAGCCAGTCCTGGGAGTGACATTAGGCGGCAAACATCTAGTGGTTGGGCAGCAATGTTATACACTCAACATGTGCAACACAAGGAGGTGAGGGGCAGGCAGTGCAATGCCAGTTTAGTGGCAGAAATAAGCAGGAGAGACCTACGCTGATATTAGAAGTTAAAATAAAATTAATATATCATCAACAGTCCACCAGTAGTATTTTAAATTCTTCATAAAAAAGTGAATATAAGTGAAGATGGGTACTGCCTATTAAAATTACCTATAGAACAGTTTCTTTTTACACTTCTAGGGTCTTTATTCTTATAGGAAAGGAGAGGCACTATATAAATCAAATGTGTTTTTATTATTTACTGGTGACCTTATGGTAAAAACAGAAATTCTGAATGTTGTAGGTGCATACATTCTTCACTGCTTGTTTGTTAATTGGTTCAGATAGATATAGCATAGCAGCTGGGCCCTTATAATTATTGTATTTTCACAATTTGATGAATCATACTGTGCTGTATAGTGCATATGATAAAACTAACAAAGTTTAATTTTTAATGGCAGAGTTACCATTAAAGCAGAATAAGTACTGTTGAGCTTATAACTTCTTTCATACCAAGAATTCTAGGTTAATTTACCAGGGATTCACTAGCAAGTGATCAGAACAACCCAATATTTTGCTGGGTTTATAGTGTTTAAATAGTGTTTACACATAATAGTTACAGGTGAGTGGATGGAACATCTTCTTTTAAAATAAAATATATAAATGTACAGCAAAAGTCAACTTTTGCATTTATTCTTTTTGTTTTTGACACTGTTGGAAAGAGTGTGGTTTACAGTGCCCATTCATAAGGACACCAATAAATGTAGGAAATTTAAAGATGAATTTTCACTTGCCCACCCAGGGACATTTATAATAAGGTGGGAAGAAGGAGAGATTTAACTCTTTTAATCAATTATCCATCTAGCCTTCGGCAATGCAGGTAATTGATTAACACTGGAATTCCAGAAGTCTGCAAATTTTTTACTTGTCCCAGATGACCTTAAATTTCCTTACAGCTCCTTATAACTGTGCCAACTGAGCAGTGATAAGCACTTTTGTTTTGCAAATGTGTCAATTAGCGGCACACAGAATGCATTCAACCATCTTCCCTTCAGCCAGCTGAAGTCACCACACAGCAAAATTCTCACTGTTCAAGTCTGTGTGCATGTTTTTTATCTGGCAGTGAGCTGTAGGGAATTGTATAAGCAGACATTTGAATGCATGTGTGTTTGTGCGTTTCACAGTGAAAACATGTCTGTCTTGCAGATCTGCTCAGGTGGTGCAGAGGTAGAGCTGCTGCTTTGAAGTGAAGAGCATTATTGGTTTGAATCCCAGCTCCTTCCTGCATTTAGTGCTTTGAGTAGTGAGCTGCAAGTATTTTATTATTATTATTATTATTATTATTATTACTAATATTAGTATTAATATATAATACAAAACATACATTTGAGTATGCAACAGCCTGTATAAAGTTATGGTACTGTCACACAAAACAATGAAAAATATACAATATGAAAACATAAGTACAATTTACATGTACATATAGTGCAGATAATGCAAATGATTAATAAAGTGGCACAGGTTTTTCTAATATTACAACTAGTGCAAGTTTACAATGAGGTAATTGTAATTCTAAGTACAAACAGTTCTACCAGGAGCACTTGATGGACTGATTGAGTGTGTTTAAAGCTCTTGGGATGAAACTCTTTCTGAGCCTAGAGATTTGTGCAGGAAAGGCTCCGAAGCATTTGCTGGAAGGGAGAAGTTTAAATAGACTGTGCACATGGCTGAGGCAATGTGTGTTATAAATGTTCTCCAGGGCTAGAAGCTGCATTC
>JANRMT010062808.1:57838543-57922417 GCA_026402145.1 Polypterus bichir lapradei | reverse complement strand
AAAGAGAGCTGTCCATGCTCGGAAGCCATCAAACCTGAATGAACTAGAGATGTTTTGTAAAGAGGAATGGTCCAAAATACCTTCAACCACAATCCAGACTCTCATTGGAACCTACAGGAAGCATTTAGAGGCTGTAATTTCTGCAAAAGGCGGATCTACTAAATATTGATTTCATTTCTTTTTTGTGGTGCCCAAATTTATGCACCTGCCTGATTTTGTTTGAACAATTATTGCACACTTTCTGTAAATCCAATAAACTTCATTTCACTTCTCAAATATCACTGTGTGTGTCTCCTATATGATATATTTAACTGACATTTTTTATCGTAACAACCAACGATTTATACAGGAAAATAATGACTATTAACAAGGTTGCCCAAACTTTTGCATCCCACTGTAATTACTACACATTGGAGAAATATTTTACCATTTTCTACAGAGTAACAAAAAGTGAGACATATTTTGCATTAAATGAAGAGATTAAAGGGGTGATATTTTTTAAAACGTTTCAAATGGTAGCTGGGTCACGGAAGCAGCAGTCTTAGCAGTAAGGCCCATATGTCCCATTCACCAGCCACACTTGCCAGTTCATACTGTGGGATCCCAAGGCATTCCCAGGCCATCTGGCAGATATAATCGTCTCAGTCAGCCCTACGTCTTCCCCAGGGTCTCTTCCCAGACAGTCTTACATATAAAACTTTTACAGTGATGCATCTAGGAGGTGTATTCAATTGGTTCCTCTCGATGTGTTCAGCAACTTCACTCTGAGGCTTTTCCAGATGTCTGGACTTCTCACCCTATCTCTCAGCCATTTGCACCCATGATCTCATTCTTTTGGTCATTGCCCAAAGCTCATGGCCATAGGTGAGGGTTGGGATGTGGAATGACTAGCAAATCGAGAGCTTTGTCTTCTGATTCAGCCTCTTCTTCACCACTACAGATCAGTACAGTGACCACATAACTGCACTCTCCACCCAAATCTGTCTGTTGATCTCACTACCCCTTTTCCCCTCACTCTGGAACATGACCCTGAGGCACTTTAACGCCTCCACTTCAGGCAGTAACTAGTGTCTCACTCTGAGAGGACAGTCCACATTTTTCCTACTGAGGACTATGGCCTCTGATTTACAGGTGCTGATTCTAATCCCTGCCGTTTCATACTCGGTCACAAACCATCCCAATGCATGTTGTAGTTGACAGCCCAATGAAGCCAACAGGACCACATCATCTGCAAAAGGCAGAGATACAATTCTAAGGCCACCAAATTGGACCTACTCCCCTCCCTGGCTATGCCTTGATATCCTGTCCATAAAAATCACAAACAGGATAAGACACAAAGCACTGCCCTGGCAAAGTTCAAATGGTAGTTGATGTCTGTAATTATGCAGAGAGTATGATAGTGGTGAAGAACATATTTCAAAGTGAAATTCCTCGCTGTTAATAAAGCTAATAAATTTTGGGTCTGTACTAACTCCAGAAAATTGATATTGCTAGGTTTGGGTAAATGTAGCTTAAAGTAACACGTATAAGTATTGTCTAATAATACAAGAAATGTTTCAAAAGTGACATCAAGCAAAACTGGCAGGATAACACGTCAAATGATGTGGTTACTATGCAAACAAGATGTATTTCAAAGGGAACATTTACCCAGCAAAAGTGCGCTTGAGTTATGTAAAACTGTGTAAGGATGTATTGCTCAAACTGAGGAGGAGGAACATACACTTAAATATTAAATTCAAATTGATAATGAAAAGATGGTTACTGATTCAGTGCCACAGAAAAATAAGACCTTTGATGCAGGTGGAGATTTTGCAGAAATCAAAAAGGGCCCCAAGAGCAGTGGTGAAACTTGAGATACATAATACTCAAGAACAATCCTTTGTATACAGACATGTCTGAAGAGTACAGTCACAATATGATGTAGGGCTAGAATATAAAGGAACATTAAATGTCAAAATGCAGATAAAAAGGCTGTGAAATACGTATTGGCTCTTCTGCTGTAGGTATTGTGCACAATACTGTTTGATCTGAGAGCATATTTGGATGAAAACAGCCACACATATAGACTTGAATCAGCTCTGAGCTAGCTTTTCAAGGTTCTTGTGGTGCTCAAGAAAGCCATTCAATTAGCACAAACTATTCCTGGATACTAACATTGTTAGTGTACCATTACAAACTTGGGAGAGTAGATTAAAGGTAAATAGGAGGAGTGGTGGAAAAATAAAGCTGAAAGTCAGGGTATCAATGAAGTATGAAGGAAAGTTGTTTTTATTTGTCCATCAAGCATAACTATCATCCAAAAGGCAAGCTATGTTCTGATGTTAAATCAAGCGATTGCTAATAGAAAACACCAAGGCACAATCTAAAACCACCAACAGAAGTTACAATAAGATCCATAATGATACATTTTTAAAGATTAAAACAGAACACAACAAAGCAGTGCCACTAAGTCCAAAAGATATTTCTACACATTGTGGACAGACACCTGCCCTTGCCCTTCTTAAATACTTCATTTACAACACAAAATAAAAGACAGAAACATAACAAAAAGCACACAGAAAAACACCATGGAAAATGGTAGAAGTGATTATGCGCCTTCAATGCACCTTTAATGCACCTTCAAAATCATGACACACTCCACACAGATGCCAAAATCTGTCAAGATTCTGGTTTCATTTAAGTAGTATTTTTTCATTTGCTGTCCTTTTTATGTTTTTGTTGGGGTTTTGCAATTTTGCATGCTGATGAAATCACTTATATGCAGTGGCATAAGTGTTGTTGCAACCTGATAAGGTATATATCATCATGGATGCCATAATGATTACTTTAAGTGATAAAATTAGCACCCTGATAGATCTTTTGTTGAATGAAGCTAGGAGAGAAGAAAACTATCCCAATAAGGAATAAAAATGCTTTTGTTAAAATAAAGCATCCAATTGTGTTAGGAACCTGGGACCCTTGATTGAATAGGTGCTCGAGGAATAAGGATCAGTGTCTGTATTTCTCAAGCATCTCAGTGTAGGATAACAGTCTTAACTAGCTCAAAAACCTCAAAATGGCACAATTATTGGTGCTACTCTTAGGAGTAGGAGTTAAAGTATTTTATCAATTTTCTTAAGTTAGGACACCTTCACCTTTAATTGCTTATTTTAATCTTAACAGCCATTGTCACTATTTTAATGCTCCTTAACAAAAATATACAAATGACAAAGAAACCAGCGGTTCTCTATCTAACTAGTTTTTGTTTACATCTTATGTAAATTCATCATGAACTATTGAGTTACATACAATATTTAGAAGGAAACAGTAGAGAATCAAGTGAATGATTTAAGATATAAATCATTTGAATGATATACTTCAAAAAGAAAACATTTGTGATGTAAGAATCACCTATCATGGCAGAATGAAAACCCTAATAATCAATAAAATTTATATTAGCAATAACTGTCTTCTAATTAACAAACACCTGCATCCATTATGATCTCTGTTCTAAAATATTTTGGAAAAGTTTTCTTTGTTTTTGAAAACCTTTTTGCGTTAAACTTTTATTATTGTAATAAACACTATTTTGTGCTTTAGACCCGGGGGTTGTAGAGTTCCCTTCTCCCTTTTTGGAATTTAGCAACTTGGCATTTTTGCGGGTGAAGATGCCTAACTGCCTTGAGTTTCAGGACTATGTCTACTTTGAGTTTTAGGCTTATATTAGAGTCTTATGGAGTTTCGTGGGTTTAAATATTACCACTTTCCAGCACCTGAATAAAATGATGATCAATTATTTTAATGGCACCATTGATTTGACAAATAGCACACCAGTGCATCAATTATTATGAACTACTGCTACTACAATTCATCTGATGAAAAACGGTAACTTCTGACTTATACCAGCTGGATTTATGATGATATTTTTGTATGGTAGAGGTTAAGTACTTTACAAAATCATTATCAAGTAGCAAGCAAGAGGGTAAAACAAAAGTCTTCCCAATTAACAGATATTTTAAAAAATCAGCATTTTACTTCCAGGAGTACTCACGTAAAACGTTGTTTAGGTGTAACTATCCAAATGGGGCCGAAATCTGCAAAAGCAGTTGTCACTTACTTTTGACAGCAGACAGACTGAATGGATATAAGGGAACTGACAGTTAGGTGCGCAAGGATATGTGCAGACATTGTTTTGTCTGCTGAGTGGTATTAACAAAACAGAGACAAGATGTGCAGCTTCCACAAAGAGTGATAAATTTGCACTTCTACAGAGAAAAAGAGGAAATGTTAACTTGGACCTGGCTAGCTAGGCAACTAAATGATAGCAACCTCTTTACTAAATGTGTGACTGGAAATAGCAAAACAGCAGCAAGAGAATTGAATGGTGTACTTTAAGAAATGTCAGCTTTTCAAAATTCCAACATTCAAGTCTAAGTGATGTGCAAATAGTCTGCTCCTGTTAGGGGCTGCCACAGCGGATCATCTTTGTCCATATCTTTCTGTCCTCTGCATCTTGCTCTGATACACCCATCATCTGCATGTCCTCTCTCACCACATCATTAACCTTCTCTTAGGGCTTCCTCTTTTCCTCCTACCTGTCAGCTCTATCTTTAACATCCTACTCCCAATATACCCAGCATCTCTCCTCTGTGCATGTCCAAACCAACGTAGTCTCACCTCTTTGACTTTATCTCCCAACTTAGCATCTTTAACTCTGCCACCTCCAGCTCTGTCTCCTGTTTTCTGGTCAGTGCCACCGTCTCCAACCGAAGTTCTTTTTTCTTGTCTTTGTTCTTCTATTTGTACAGCAGCACAATCATAAACTCCTCAATACCCATTGTGAGAGTAATGAATGTTACTATGACGTTTCAGTTATGTTAAATATAATCACAGTTGACTTCATAAATCATGAAGAAGATGTATGTGTCAGGAAGCAAAAATTGTATTCACTTGATTTGTTTAGCCAATTTAGTCATTTTGACTTGCTTCAGTCAGTCTCTCCAGGCCCCATTGTAGTCGGTGCATGGTGAAAACTCCTACAAAGCAAGCTCTTTGCACTACAGCATTATAAACTAAAGGTTGTGTATTGGTCAGTGTCTGAAATGTACCTGAGTGATAGACTGAGTAACACTACTCAGTACTTATATGTTTAAAAGAGTCTCTGTAAAATGCCGAATTTCCTCCTGGGGAAAAATTAAGTTCATTCTGTCTATCTGTATACCTACATAGGTGTACTTGCTAAAAAACTATGTTAAGCATGTTGCATAAACAGTAAGGGTAGAACTTTATATTCAAAGTAGTGCAACTGTTCTAAGGAGGCAAGATATTATGCTGGACAATTAACAGCATCCTGGGTCTCCAGGATCGAGTTTGGGAACCACTGGTATAGACAGAAACAAAAGGCTGTTGCTCCCCATATCTCTGTAGCTACAATAAAATAGATTAACAATGGATGAATAAAACTTTAATTTTTAATATGTTCTGTGTTTCTTGAACTTCAACAAAATTAATTTTAATATCTATTTGTGTATTATAAAAAAAGATTGTATAAAATTACTTTTAAGAGCGCCTGAAATATGAGTTTGGAAATTAAGCTCTAAGGATCAGTATTCTTTATTTGTTAGATAATATTACATTATAATTTTTTAAGTAAAACTTTCATTTAAAGTTAAGTTCTGCTTGAAACAGTAGGCTACCAGAATTAGCATTTATAATATTTTATGAAAAGAGACCCTCAATAAAATTACTTCATTATAGGTCAATTTAAATACACTGTGTGCACCTCAGTAATACAAAAGCATTTACACAGCATGAATAAACACAGCCTTAAGAATTAATTTTCAATTATATGACATTTCATCTGTTAAAGAAGGAATATTTACATTTTTAAGTGATTTCTAAAATACATGCTTGGGCAAATATCTTTGGAACACTTAATCTATCTTTTATTAAATAGCGTTTTTCAAGTTTTTCTTTTATATATATTAATCTAAACCCCTTTTCCTTCTCTTTTAACCGATAATGTTTTCACAGTGACCAATTATCTAAAACAGAAATAAAAATTATTTATATACATACCCACATTCAAGGTTCTTCATTTATACTGTTTAAAACTAAGCAGTGTTCATTCATGTTATTTGTTTGTGGAGAATTACTAGAAATCTGCATAAACATTACACTGATTTTCAGTTAAGTATTTAACAGTATGATCAATTGATAATTTTAATTTAATTTTAAATTGTTCTGGTCAATTTCTTTACTAAAATAATACTAATATGTAATACTAAAGAAATTAGTTTGCTAGTTTACACAATATATAACTGATCCATATATTGTGAATAGTTTAAAAATTATCTTAATTTTTTTTTTCATTTGATCCTGCTCTGTCACCTTCACTTGAGTGACTGTGATTTTTGAAGTACATTGCAAATACTTTTATTAGTATTTAAATTGTAACAAGTTATGTGTAATTTAATGTAAAGTTTAGTAAAGGAAGGTCATTACTGTGAAAATATTTCTGCAATGAAGTGTAGGTCATCTGCAGCTTAGTGTTATCAATATGTATGGGTAACCTTGGGTTGTATTTAAAATAAGCTCTTCAGTGTGACTGTGAAAAATAGCTGATCCCTGTTAAACATGTTGATGCAGTTACTGTAGTTCAACAAAATAAAATGAAACACTTGAAATATACACTTAATAAAGAATGAAAATTGTAAACTTTGACAACAGGATAAGCATATTTAAAATTTTGAGGTGGTTACCAAAAAAGGAATGCTTTAATAACCATAAAGACTAAGAAGATTTTATCTTTGAGCTCTCTGTATGACAATGGACTGCCAAATGATTTGATGTAACAACTATGAAGAGAATATGTGAGAGAGAAAGCAGTGTTTGGAGGTAAAGTTGTCACTTTAAGGCAACAAGTTCTGCTTCACAGTTGAGGATGATACATATTTTAAGTATAGGACTGAGACAGATACATGGCATTTTCATTCTTTGACTGTCAGTTCTACAATATTAAGGGTGATATGCACAGTGTCCTGGATTTGAATGCTATGGCAAGAAGCTTTCATTGTGAGGTTGTATGTTTCCCTGTGTCTGCATGGGTTTGTTATCCAGGTACACCAGTTTTTTCCCCATTTTCCAGAAGTTATGAAGGTTAGGTAAATTGGTGATAACAAATTGACCATGTATAAATATGACTGGGTGTGGGTGTGAGTTGGCACTGTGATGGACTTTGCCCTGTCTAGGATTCTTTCCTGCCTTGTGCTCTGTGTTGTAAGGATAGGCTCTGGTCTACCCCAGTCCTGAACTGGGTTAATATTTTTTTATGTTACATGATATACTATTGAACACCAACAATTACAGCAATTACAAAAAAATGATCTAATAACAATTAAAGGTTTTGTATTGTTTTGATAAATAAACAAAATACTTCCTTTTGGAGTGTAGTTTACACTAATTTGAGGCAACAACTACTGGGTGTATAGCTTAACAGTTAGTATAATATTCAGTCACTAGGTGGCAGTGTTTTAATTGCTATTTGCTGGTAAAATGTACAGTGAAGTTTTCATTATTCTCTTCTTGTTAATTCAGATTTCCAATAATAAAAAAGACACATGGTACAGTGCAGCTGTTTAACAAAATGATTAAGACTGTTATGCTTTACTTCAGTAGTCTTTAAAAAAACTTCCAGTAGGTTATGGGACCAGACACAGCCGGATATGATAAATTAGTGGAAGATAAAGCAACAGATAGCAATTATGGCAGAAAAGGTTAAAATGGCTACTAATGCCACTTCAGTGAAGTTGTCAATAATGAATCTAATGAACTGGAACTACCAGTCTTGGAAGTTTAAGATGAAGATGAAGATGCTGGAATTAAGAGGTTCGTTGAAGTGTGTAAATGAAGCTAGACTGGTAGAACCCACAAATGAGTGGATACAAAATGATCAGAAAGCTCAAAGCACAATCTCCCTTTGCAGAGACAATGCTTGGATTATACATAAATGTGACTGTGAAACTGCCAAATGAATGTGGAAGGAATTGCAAAAGGTACATGATAGAGCTACTCTCAGCAATAAACTTTATTTAATTATAAAAGTATACCAGACCATGATGACAAAAGGCCAGGATATGCAGAATTGTATAAGGCAGTGGTTCTCAACCAAGGGGCCACGACCAACTATAGTGGGCCTCAGTAAACTTCCAGGAGGGCTGGAAATAAAAATAACGAAATATAATGAAAATAACTGAAAATAATTTTAAAATAGCTAAGACCCCCTTTAAAGTGCATTCCATTTAGTGCAGTACCTCCAATCTAATACTGTGTGTGGTGTGTAGTTGGACAGATCAGCATTAAGATGGGGCTCAGAGAAAAAGTGAAAGTTGACTGCTATGCAAATAAAACCTGCCAGTAAGAGGGGTGGGCTGGGTGCATGAAGATTTCCATTAACCAATGGAGCATGTGTGAGTGAAGACAAGAGGCCTCCCTGACAGAAAAAGGAAGGGGATCAGGTGTGGCAGGCGAGTGAGCAAAGGACGAAGAATAAGAAAGAACATAATAGACCACTTTCATGGGTATCTATGATGACTTCTTCCTGTTGAATGGTGGTCGGCAAACACAATGGAAAAATTGGGAATGTTGTTCAGCTGTTCTCTCAAAAATCTTGAATGTTCTCGTTATGTTTCTGTATAGTAAAGTTACTGAACTGTAAAGTGTGTATTTTTGCTCCAACTGTGCATTTGAACTTTTCAGTTTGATGTACGATTAAGTTTACTTGGCATTTTGGCTTCTTTGCTGCATCGACTGAAACTGAGGCGATCACGGCAGGCAAATGCTGATCGGTGAATCTGACAAATCTTTCGAATTGCTGCACTCTTGGTAAGCTGAGCAAGGTATGCAAATTTGATTACATCATTTATTCTGTTTCTCTGTGAAATGTGTGTGCAAAATTTGAAAAATGTATGTTTATATTTTCTTTTTGTTTATAGTTTTCACCGTTTTCGTGATGGTGTAAGGTTAATAAACAGATATAAAGTTTGGGAAGTAAATAAGGATAAAAGCACCAGTCTGGCAGTCTCTGCATCTTGATTTAAGAAAACCAGGGAATGCTACAACAACATGCGAAAAATCACCTCCCAGGCGGCTCTCTGCTCAGTCATACATAGAAAGCTGTCTTTGTTTCCCATCTCCCCTGCTGTTCCACTTAAAGCAGGATGGGACAGCAGCACTTCTGAGATGCTTATAATGTATAGACAGAAGGTAGTCATTCTCTGTAGAATGCTGACTACTAGAACTAGCACTCCCACCACACCACCATGCCCCCACATGTTTAATATATGCTTTAATGCATTTCATCATGAAAATTATATAAAGTATTTATCTTAGCATCCTAAATGTTCAGAGAGCAGTAATGTCATGAAGTGAATGTATTCTGTGTGGTGATTGCTGCCTGCGGCTCCTCTCAGTGCAAGAGGAATTCAGTTTAGGAAGCATGTAGCGATTAACAACTCGGTCGGGGAATACTTAATACGAAGCATTTAATATGCTACATTAATTATAACGGGGTTTGAGAAAATCTAGTAAATTAAAAATTGATTTTAAGATGAAGTTTACAACATGGCAAAGTTAAACTAGAGTGAGAAAAAACAAGGGTTTAAAATGGAAATGTCGAGATTAAAGTGGAAATGTCGGCTTTAATCTCGACATAAACAGTGAGATTAAAGTGAAAATGTCAAGAATAAGGTGAAAATATCAACTTTTTTCTTGCAATACACTTTTTTTTTCTTCACTGAGTCCATATTTTTTTTCTTCTCCATGGCCCTAATATACTTCTGTAGGCAATAGTTAACTTTTATTTAATAAAAAAAAAATTCCAAGATACTTTTGCAATGGTCAAAAAATACAAGCAGTGTAGAGCACTAGCAGAAAATGATTTTGTTAATAAATGTAAGTTTAAAAATAAGCACCCGCAGCAAAAGTATGTGAGGGTAAATATCATGGCCCGTGTAGGGGGGGTTCACATATTCATGTAGTATACTGAGGGACCTTAGAAGAATAAAGATTGTGATCTACTGACATAAGGCATATTTTAGAAATGGTTCAATGGCTGAGAGGCATAAGAGAGGAAATAAAAGACTTTTATGTTGCAGTAATATTACTTAATTGTCTACCTGGAAAGAATGAAACAATTGTTGTAGCACTTGATGCACATGCAGATGATAAACTGACACTGAATATGTTAAAAGGAAAGCGTGGATGAATATAAGCATACACCAGAAAGTATGAAAAGTGACAGTACAGAGTCTGTTTGAAAGACAAAAAACAAAAATTGTTATATGCAAGTAAAAACCCATAAATCCTTTGTGTGCAGAAAACCAGGACACTTAAAAGTAGATTACAGAATCTGGTAAACTATATTGTGAAAACAAAGTAAACAACAACAGGCAAAAAGTGTCAAGGAAGAAACAGTTGTCCCTTCAGGTACTGAGTATGTTTTTCAATCCAAATGTTACATCACCTCATTGCAGGCATCATGAGTTAACTCAGGAGCTACAGGCCACATGACCAATGCCAAAAGTTTCTTTACTCAGCTTGACGTTAGCCAAAGGGCAGTTAATGAACTTAGAATAAATAGGAGATGGCTTTCTTTACTGTTGTATTTCCCATGATATCACTAGAAAGACTCTTATGAAAATTGAAATGTATGTGTCTACTCCTGAAAGTACTTTTTTTGTCAGTAAAAAAGCTTACAAAGCCAGGCATTGCAGTGACATTATATGCTGACAGTTGTGTCATCACATAAGAGTACTGCTTACTTCCAAAGGATAAAATTACAGATGAATTACAGTATATAAGCTGAACTGCAGTGAAGTGGTTAATACTGCCAAAGAGGAAAACATTCAAACTGCATCCACACTTGGGCACAGAAGTCCTGACATAATAAAAAAATAGCTGAGCATCAAAATGCAAGTGGTATAAATATGCATACATGTGTTTAAATAATAAAATGTACCAACTGCATTAAAGAAAAAATGACAAGAAAATCCTTTCTAACGAAGAGTAACAACAGAGCTCAAAACCCTCTGGACTTAATACATTCAGATTTTTGTGGTCCAATGAAAAACTTGACTCCAGAAAAAAAAAAGGTCCAGTATTTTCTCACTTACACTGGTAATTACTCCAGATATACTTCACTGTACCTGTTGCAAAACAAAGACGAAACACCAGAAAAATTTGAACTATCTGGCCCAGGTAAGAAATCTGGTTTGGCAAAATGGCAAAAGTGCTGAGTACAAACAGCAGAATTGAATATACTGTACAAGTGGCACTACACAAGCCATCATTGAAAACTATGGAATTATGTTCCAAATCACCATACTATATAACCCAAAACAAAACGGGATTACAGAAAGAATGAACCATGCTTTATATGAGAGTAGAAAGTGCATGCTTTTTGATATTGATAGAGCAACAACATAATAAGAAGAGGAAATTGTAATGATGTGCTATCTCCAAAACCACTAACCAGGAAAAGCAACTGAGAAAACCTCACATAAATCATGGAACAGAAAGAAGCCTGGTTTAAAACATATCTACATTTTTGTGCATATTCCCAAAATGAAGGTGTATTTGTGGGTCACAGTGAGTCGCAATTGGGTCACAGAATTCTATATAAAGAAACAAACGAAGTAACACTCAGAATTTTGATTATTGATTAAGGCCCTCTGTGTTCTAGAGTCACACAAACTGATACAAAATACTCAGTTTGAGGAAAAATCCACATCAGGGCTTCAAGAAGACAAAGAACAAAATGACACAGAAATGGAAATTAGTTTAGATCATCCAAATACTGAAAAAGAAGAACCTGAACCAGTGACGCCAGTCAGAAAATCCTCATGAAGTAATGAAAGTATTCCAGCTAAACACCTCTCTTATTTTGTTTGCATAGTACTATACTCTGAACCAGGTTCATGGGAGGAAGTGCAAAAAATGACAATCCATGAGAAGCAAATGTGGGTTAGAGTTGCTGACGAAGAAATCCGTAAACTAACTCCACACATGGCAACTTTCAGAGCTACCTCAAAGCAAGCATGCAATTGGATGTAAATGTGTAGTCTGTAGGTTACAAGGCAAGGTTAGTCAAAGGGTACTCACAAAAATCTGGCAAGGATTATGGTGTTACTTTGGCTCCTGTTGCTAAAACAAAGTGCTTTCAGAACCTTGATAACACTGTACGAAATATGATTGTGAAACATCATGATATCAAGGCAGACTTTTTAAAGGTAATATTGAAGAGGACATATATACGGTATGACACAGCCGTAAAAATATGTGAAAAATAGAGAAGAGCACAAGATGTGGATTCAACCAGGAAACTAGTGCTTGTATAATTGTTTTTTGACCTTTGCTCCTTTGTCTCAAATAAGCATTTTAGTTATTAAATAGGATTTCCCTAGTGAATGACTTTTGTATATCCATTGTGACTAAGATCTTGGTTAAGCCCTCTGGTTAGAGAAACTAGTTTTCGTACTGTGAAATTTTGATCTAGAGTTTATTTCTTAGTCTTATAAAACATGCATGTCCAGTTCAACTACATGAAACATTGTGCCAATGGGAAACCTGGAACGATAAGTTCAAAAAAAGTCAGCCCAGCCTGTTTGGAAAAAATGTTGGACCATGATTGTCTGCATTGCACATTTTTAGGTCATTTCTGTTTTTTAAGCATGATATAACATCAACATTCTGGGCACCAAATGAACAATCCCACACCTTAGGGCCAATTTAGCAACCCTAGTGTAGCTGCTGGTGAGTAAGGCAGGATCAAGCATGAGCCAAACACGTAATAAAAAAGAATTCGCTCAGTCCAAAAAAGTTTGTCTTAAAAAGTTTTAATGAAAATTCAAAGAAAACAGTCCACATAAGAATAGAGAAAGGTTGTTACACACGTAGAATAAAAGGCAAAAAAAAGGAAAAATGTTTCTTCTAATTAAACTTCAGTTGTTTCTATACTTAAGGATGAATTATTTCTCTTTGCTCTATGTCACATTCATCCATCCATTATCCAACCTGCTATATCCTAACACAGGGTCATGGGGGTCTGCTGGAGCCAATCCCAGCCAACACAGGGCACAAGGCAGGAAACAAACCCCGGGCAGGGCGCCAGCCCACCGCAGACATCACATTCAGTACGTTCTTAACGTATTGCTCAGCACATACAATGAAACCGGTGCCTTCCATGCCTTACTCACGGCAAGGCAGGTCGCTAACTGAGACTAATCTATTGTCAGAGTGATAAGAAATAGCTAGAATGTACCAATTCAATTCAGCTTTTGTTATAAAAACCTCCTATCTTATACTATACACTAATTTATAGGCAAATATTTAACATAACTAAGAAAATACTTCTATCAACTTAACATGACCCAATAACTGACAAATGGCTCTTACACCTAGTCTGCCTTACCTGCATGTCTTTGGACTGTGAGAGGAAACCAGACTAGCCAGGGAAAAGGCAAACGGACATTGGGAGAACATGCAAACTACACAGGAAGGACCTGGGATGTGAACCCTGGTCTCTTTGTTGCAAGGCAGCTTTGGTACCATTGTGCTAGCTTGCAAATGACACAGCCAAAGAAAGAAGAAGGAAATTTACAATTAATATTATGGAGAAGGGGGCAGAATTGGTTTGAAGCAATTAATAGAATGAGGGATGGTCAAATGAACTCATGAATTAGTCTACTAAATTAGCATAAATTGAAAATGTCACAACAGATCTGTAATTGTATACATTGTCATAACAAAGCAGAGACAATAAGAAGTTTTGGGGCACCTGTAGGCAAACCCTATATATTAAAATTGAAAAAGAATATAAACAGTATTAACACTGTTAATGAGAACATCTTTTCAGACAGCAGTCTGGTTCAGACTGCTCAAAATCCTGGAGCTTACAGTTATGTTGGTTTCCAGCAGAAAGAGGCAGGTCCAGGTGGACAGACACAAATGTGACATTGGTGGTGGAAAAGACATCAGTCTTCTGGGGCCTCATGCATAACGCTGTGCGTAGAATTTGCACTATAACATGACGTAAGCACAAAAGCCTAAATGTGCTTACGCACAGAAAAATACAGATGCATAAATCTGTGCGTTCGCCCACTTCCGCGTTCTTCTGCTCCATAAATCCTGATCAGCGTGAAAAGTAACGCACGCGCCTTCTGTCCCACCCCGTCTCCTCCCAGAATTATGCCTCTTTGAATATGCAAATCAATATAAATAGCCCTTAAGCTCAGCGTTATGTGAAAAGGCAATGGCAAAAGCAAGAGGGAAAATATAAGAATTTCAGCGAATACCAAGTGGAAGCAAAGAAAAACGTACTATTTGTTGGTTTAAACAGTGGTATAATCAACAAAAGGAAGTTGATCGAGTGACATAGTGTGTTGGAGAAACTTGAAAGCTCAAGTTCACAAAGTTGCACAGTGCCCGACATAAAAAAGTTGTCACATAACAAAGTCGCCGTGAAAAGGCGAGACGTTGCCCACCATCTGAGTGTCATATGAAAGCTTATTAGGGTACAGAGAAAAAAAAGGCACACAGTAGGAAAAAAGCATGAAATGTTAACTTCAATCTCAAAATTTCCACTTTAATCACATAGTTTATTTTGTCATTAAAGTAGAACATCATAAACTTCATCTTAAAATCATTTAATTTACTAGTTTCTCAAATCCCATCGTAACTAAAGTAGCATGTTAAATGCTTTGTTTTGTATTTGATCTTTTGCTCTATGTGTGTGAATCACTGCGTGCTTCTAATTTCTCTTTCTCTGAATGGACACAGAATCCATTACATTCGTAATATTACAGCTCTCTGAATAATTAAAATACTGAGATGTATACGTGATATCTTTTTCATGATGACAGGAGTTAAAGCATGTCATTAAGAAGGAGAATACGGTGCGTGATTGTGTACGACCTTCGATGAAATTATTGTAGCAATACTCTCTCTTTCAAATGTGCTAATCTCCAATTCCTGTCCTTACTTTTCTTTCTCCAAATACCCAATCGCCACACAATGAGCTCTGTAATAGATGTTAAGCCATCTGTAAACTTACAACGATGATTCTTCAAAACATTTAAGGAACATTGAAATATCTTTGTAGTACATGTTTAATTATTCTATCCATCTATCCTTCCAGTGTCGCATCAGCCCCAGAAAGAATACAGCACAAGGTAGGATCAATCTGTGAACTAGCTAGCGCTGTGGAACCGTGTCCTCACATGTTTAATTATTAACAATACAGATTATTTAAATGAAGTTTTATCTATATAATATGATCAACATATTTTGCTGCATTTCATCTTAAAAATGATATCGTCATCATATGTAAATACACGCTTTATAAAGTGGCGCAGGTTGTGCAATATTATAACTGCAGTGCAAGTTTACAGTGAGGTGATTGTACTTATAAGTACAAACAGTTCTACAAGGAGCACTTGATGGACTGATTGTTTAAAGTTCTTGGGATGAAACTGCTTCTGAACCGCAAGGTCATTACAGGAAAGTCTCTGAAGCGTTTTGCCGTGGCTGAGGCAGCATGTGCTTGATGCTGTATACCGATAATTCTCTTTCCGATCAGGTGCTGCTGTGATTCCCCACTCAGATACAGTGATATAAATACTCCGAGTGGTGCAGTGAGAGTAATATGGAAAAAGATGATCCGCTGTGGCAACACCTAACGGGAGCAGCTGAAAGAAGAAAAAAAAGGTGCAGTGAGAGTAACAACGCTAAAGCAGTTATGGTATTTGGAATACTATGGCTATTCCCTGGACCATTATATTGTTACAAGTTAATTACAATCAGATGCATTACACTAATAAACAATATGTGGTTAGTTTCAGTGTATTTATAAAGCCGCGTCAGGAAAATAAAGAGTAACCACACAGGAACAGTAGCACTGCTTTGACGCTGGTTGCTGCCAGTCTGCAAAACCGAGCAGAAAACTTGCGTACAACAGGGTATGAGGTACCGTGGAAATGTGCATGGCTTTACGGCAAGTGTAGGTTTTATACATCGCGGTTTGAACGTGGAAACGTTCTTACGCAACATTTTTGTGCGTACGCACCGTTTATGCATGAGGCCCCTGGTCTGCAGAGGAGGGAAAAGAGAAGGTGTTATCAAAGAGAACCAACCTCGGGAGCGGCAGAGAATTACCATCACCAGAGCCCTTAAAACAACCCCTATGTACATGCGCATGACATCATTATATTGCTGAACTCCAGACTAATCCTAACATTATCCTCAATAGTGATCGTCCATCAAACATTGATTAGAATTTTGGTGTGGGTTTTAAATTTGAAATGTATTTTAATCATGATAAATAGAGAGAAAACCAAAATTATAAAACACTATTATGAATTATAGAAGAACTTACCCCTCTGTTTCTCTAACCTAAATCAGCAGAAAGATTATCATGCATACTTTGAGGAAAGGCAAAGTTCAATTTCAAAAAGGGGAAATTAACAAACTTCAAAATGTAGAGCTAACATCTGATCAAAAAAAGAAGAGAAAAGGTCAAAAGCCAGAATTAACAAAAACAAATTCCCTAACCATAACAAGTTCTTTTATGAACGTAAATGAAAAGTTTTATTTTTAATTTTTCAAAGGGATAGAGTACAGCATACCTCTTTCTTATATAGGTAGGACAAGATGGCCTAATACATCATGTGACCTCTGTGACACTTGACCAGCAACAGCGATAGGACTGTGCAGATATATTCACAAAATGGTGATGAACGTATACAAAATGGTGTTAAAGGTTATGAATAATAAAATACAAGATACACAGGTCCAAAAATGAAGTAATCAAAATCTGTGGAAGGCAAAAATTCATATTGATAAAAACTGTTTTTCTTTCCCAATAAATGATTACAAAATATTTAATAATAATAAATAGTCCTTTTGAAAAAAAATATTTTTGCATAACTTTTTTCTGTTCTTTTTCTTGTTCTGCTAAAAACAGTAACAAAAACAAAAAAACAAAAATAAAAAAAACATTTTTTTAATTCTTAAAAATATTAACATTCATTTACAGAGTTAGATTCATTTAAACCAAGAAAAATAATGATTATTTTCTGACTTGAAGACAACAATCAATGTTTAAGTATGTATAAAAAATAGGGAGAATATCAAAGGTAACCCTGAACAATCTATATGTATAATTCACTAAGGGCACGCAAGACAGTGAGCGCAAGCAAGACACGAGAGGGCACGCAAGACAGTGAGCGCAAGCAAGACAGAGCCCCGCCCGCCAACTTTAAGACCATTGGATATGCTCGACAGAGCCCCGCACGCCAACTCTAACCCTCCTACCGCCTCATGGGATACGCACGAGAGAGCCACGCACGCCAACTGTAACCTTCCTCCCGAGTCCAGCTTCGCTCTCGAAGCATGCAACAACTCACCAAACACAGCCTCAGTCGCTTTCGTCTATGCAAAAGTCCACATGCACCTCTGAGCCACGTTGACTTTACACCGCACGCAAGACAGAGAGCCACGATCGCTAACTCACAGAGCACCGCCCACCAATTCTAAGACCATGAAATACGCATGCTTTTAGTGCATAAATGGATATAAATAATTGCATGTAATCGATTCGCCAAAATCTGTTGTATGTAAACGATACTGTTTAAAAAGTTATTGTTTTTTCATCAGAAAACACGGTTTCCACATCTACCTGTATTAGTTTAAATGGCACTTTTACCACTCGCAATAGGGAATGCGGTGTCTATCTACAGTATATATGCCTATGTTTTCCGTAGCCTGCTACAGGAAGGTACTCTCTTGACCACTGGCATTGGTTTCGCTCCTTGCTATTTTCGTTATACTGCGACGGTGGTTTCCTAAGCCTTTGTTATGCTGAATTCCTTTCTCACCGTTTTCCGTTCCTATTCTTACACTGCCGTATGCTACGGCGGGCTTCAGCTAGTATCATATAAAGAACAACTTTAATTAGTGAATTCTAATTTATTTTTCTAAGTTAAAAGAAGAGTTTATACATTTTTAGAAGTTTCAGAAATCTTTAATTTTAAAGTGTATTCTGAGATAGCTAGTGAATGTAGCTTTCATGGTGACCTAAATTCCAAACAAATGTTAAAAATCAACATAGAGTAAGGTAAAGAATTTACATATATTTCTAAAATATAGGATTTAAAAAAGTAGTTTAATTTATAAACAATCAAATCATTTAGGTTTTCAATTGAAAAAGGACAAGACAGATAGTATAACATTCTATTTTTGGAAAAAATACTAAGAAGCAGACATTGTTTGCTAACAAGGTGGAAGAATTAAGAAAAATGTTTTCTGGTGTAAATATATATTTAATACTACCATACGTTATGTCTTTTCTTAGATATCACAGTGAATATGATAATGAGCTGTTTTGAAACACTGTTTCATAGTTATATAATTGCATCATTACTGTCGTCTACTAAGTGAATTGTCTCTTTTGAAACCTCTTATCTCTTAATAGCTTTATATTCTAATCATGTTGAAATAAAAAGAGACAAATATTATATAAAGGAGGCTCTCATCCCATTGACTTTATTCCTTGCAGCATTCACCCAGAATGACTGCAGGTTGACTGCAATTGTGAAAATCAATCACTCTGCTGTGAAGATTTACTGCAATTATGGATAATAAACCAACAAATCATAGTGCTGTTAACTTCAAATGTGTACTCAATCACTTAAATGGGCACTTTTAACTAAAGCAGGTTTCAGCACTGCAACTTGGCACACAAAATGCTTATTTAAGTTAATCTAAACTAATGTTAAATACAGTAGATTCTTCTTCATTTTATAATAGTACATGCATTTAATTAGGTAATCACAGCAGCTTTTCTCTTGGGCTTGAGTAGCCTGTTTCTGTAACTAATCACCTTGGAATAAGCTCAGCTTCTCACAAAAATTATAATATGGGTATGGACCAAAATGTCAGTTGTCAGCTTGGCTAGTTTGGAAAGATAAAACTAGAAATTCATTGTAGTTTTGCTTACAATATACTGCAATGTATAATTTATTTCTAGACTTAGATTTACAATTTCATTGCAGTCTTCTCCTGGTAAAAAAAAATATTAAGATGCCATTTGTGCTAAGAAGAAGTACTTACTCACCTCTGTCCTCTTTGTAAAAAAAAATCCAGAAATATTAAATTCAAAGGACAAGTGGTATACGCAACATTAAAAGAAAGTGAAAGTAAGTGCTTTGCAAATCTATTAACTTTTGATTTAACTGTTACTTCCACCTTTTGAAGTTTATTTTTCCTGATTTATCTTATTACTCCTTTTAAGGCTGATCTTCTCTGTCTTGCCAACGAGGCACTCTATACTAGAAGTTCCTGACTGGCTGAGAAAAAAAGGTGCTGCAGTTATGTTGCTGTTTCTCTGAGTTTCAGTTCTATCGTCCTTCATGATGGCCTTTTGATAATTTTGTTACTGAGTTTCCTTCTTCATTCTCATTCTGTCTTGCAGAGTCCCCCAAATATATTTTCTTAAAAAAATAAAAGAATATCTCAGATATTATTCTCAATTTCAATGATGTTGGCACTCATGTTAGTTGTCATTCAAATAATTTAATTAAGTCTCTTTCTCCCTTGTCATCTCTTTTAAACTCTTTCTATTGCTATTCTGTATATCCATGTTATGTCTGTCTTGGTGATGCTCTAATAGTGTTGAGTGTGGAATTTGTATTGAGTATAGCATTTGATTAGTATACAACATTTTTAGATTATGTCTACAGCATCTGTTGTGGTGTTTAAAATGTTTAATGCATTTATTGTCCGGCTTTATTTTTGTGTTGTCTTTTCATTAACTGTAGCACAGTTTCTGAGTAAAAGATTTATTCAGTTGCCATTAGTCTGCTGGAGCAGAAGATGTCTGCCTATATACTAACTTCTTGTCATAATCCATTTCTTCCATTTAGTGCTAAATTGAATACAGCATCATTTCATTTAAATTCTTCTCCCATCAATGCTTTATTAAAATAATTTTAACAATTAAGACTTAAGTAAGAATTGATTTGATTTTCTATTGGAAATTCACATTGACATATTCCCAACTATAGAAAAGCAAATGGCGTCTCAAGATTTAAGCAACAGGTCTAAATGTAGTGTTGTAATGACCACACCATAATTACAATAAAATATAGTCATTGAATATATTCACAAAGAGTGCAAAAATGGAAAAGCAAAAATGTGAAAGGTTGCTGCAGAGTAAGACAAGCAACAAGTTGAAGGGTGCAGCTGCATTTACTTTTAATCTCTCTCTTGTTCTTTTATAAGATGTGGAGATTTCAAGACAAGGATCAGTATTTAAGAACGTTACTTGGCTTGAAAATGGTTGTCTTCTGCAAGTTCCGAGGATTTTCTTTTCACATTTATTTTTCCACGGTGGACCATGTTAGACCACAACAGTAGGCATAGTTGTTATGGTGTATAAAATCTGTACATTTTGATTTCCATTATATTTTGTTCAAGACAAGACAACAGATGAACTAAGACAAATTAAAGCAGGTTTTCTTCCTTTACACCTTACTTTTGTTCATAGCTTAGTGCTAATTTGGTTTATAGCCTGGGAAAGAATGCTGAGCTGATACCTCAGGCTATTGATTACTTTATGGATGGACATCTGGAACAACAGTTTGGTTTACAGCCCAGGACAGGAAGAACTACTGATACCTCAAAGTACATCAAAGGTTTTGTTGTGTGGGAAAACGGACAGTGAATGAATTCATCAATCATTTTGACAGCCAGCTAATCAGGTGCATGTTTTGTGAAACCAAGGCATGACATTTCATAATAAATATGCCTTGGTTTGAAAAGCAAGATAGAGAGAAGTAGAGAAGAGAAGCAGTGGAGAAGAGAAGAAGAAGAAGGAGAAGAAGAAGAGGAACAGACGAAGACGGCCCTGGTCGTCAGAAAGACATCATGAACATCGATTGCTAAATCAAACGCCTCCCTGGGACATTCATCCTTGTCATCTGTAACTTTTTCGTAAGCTTTTTCTAAAGACTATATATATTCAGACTTTCCTATCAGTACCTATTTTCTAGTATTCTTTGTTCTTGTGGTATTATTATTATTCTTGTAATAAATACCATGCTGCTTTTAACTTTCAATACTTTGTTTTAATGTCTAGAGTGATTGAAGTAACAAGTTAGATTTCTTTGAGCACCTGGTGACAGCCGGATTTTTGCCATTATTTCTGTGCTGCGAGGTTTATAAGGCTGAGAGTGAGAGCGCTATACTCAATAGAAGGGACAAATACGAGAAAGAAGGTATTCTTGGCTGATGAATGGCTTATAGTCAAGAGTGCTGAGTCTTTGTATGTTTAAATGTATTCTTGTAGACCAAAAGTAATATTTAGGTCTGAGATATCACTAACACATCATATTGTTGTTCGTGCCAAAAATAAGTAAGTCTCTTGAAGTGCTGAATGACAGGCTGTTATTCCTATACTACTTGTGTGATTTAAAGTGCTAAGGGTTAATCAGCGTGTGTGTGTCATTCATGGAGCACTGTTGTGGTTAGGGTCTGTGTGTGTGTTTATCTATGTGTGTGTGTGTTCATCTTAAAGTGCAACAGTAGACCAACCCAATAACGAACTTGACGAGAACACTTACCCTTGAGGAAACAGGTGAAGGGCAAGTAGAGGGAAATACCACGATAATACAATAGTATTTTAAAAATTTATGGAAAATGCTTCACTTAAGAACACCATATACTGTACCAATTTAATATATACCATGATCGGTTTTTCCAACAAACAGAAAATTTAGTGGTGGGCTGCAGCAGCATAAAATTCTGCCGCTGCTGACCTTACAGCATGATATAAATAATGAAAATCCAAAACTATTTCCCAAGCTGCTCTTAACGCTTTTTACAATTTATATCATGAAAACTGTGCATGCTTGGCCATCTGGTCTCTAGGCAGTTTAAGACTGTGCTCCTCTATACAGTTGGTCTTTTCAGCCACCAATAAACAAACAGATAACTGACACTTGCGCTGCTGCACTACTTCATGTTTTGGTTTCTTCAGAGACATATGATTAGTTGCTTAGTGCCAAGGTAGTAGTAACTAAAAAATCGAACGTGAGTCCATTAAAATATTTTACAAAGAAGAGATAAACAACCCATCATTCTTTGGTATTAAAAAAAAACAGAGAAGGGTAGTATTATTTAATTATTTCAATAACACAAATGGAGAAGGCTACTTTTATTTAATTAATTTGTTAGAACTTTCATATAGCCGTACTTTAAAGGTAGCAATAACTCTCACCGCCTACTTTTAGTGTTTTAATGGTCTACGTAAAACTTAATACCATAGTCTATTTAAATATATCTAAATTACTGTATCTATATATTTTATTATGCATTATGTAATTACATCATCTCTGACTTGATAACCAGATTACCTCACAATTTTCCTGCAAAGATAAACTGGTCAACCCGTTGTGGCGGACAGCTGGGTATCCTGCCCAGCTGGGACGCCTGCAAGGACTGGGAGAGAGACAATACCTCCCCTGGGCCACAAGAGGGCAGCCCCCCGGGTCTGCATGGGGGCCATGGTATCAGAACTTAGAAGCTCATCCCTGTTGAGAGAGAAAAAGAGACTAAGTTTGGCTGGTTTGAGCATAGTGTGTGCAGAAGAATGTTAATAAACATGTGTGTTTTGGACATTTGGTGTCTGTCTGTCTGTCTGTGTACAGGGGCTGTTTAACCACACCATTTATTCATTATTGTGCAGACTGTTAAATCAAGTGATTTACTCAGCTAAATATCATGAACGTCTTTTGAAGAATGAGAGAATACTGAACTCTCCGCACACAGCCTTCATCCTCAACACATGACGTATTTTCTAAAGCAGCCTAATCCATTATAGAATTGTGTCTGTGGCAGCAATTCCAGGGTAACCCAACATCATCCATCCATCCATCCATCCATCCATCCATTATCCAACCCACTATATCCTAACTACAGGGTCACAGGGGTCTGCTGGAGCCAATCCCAGCCAACACAGGACACAAGGCAGGAAGCAAACCCTGGGCATGGCACTAGGGTGCCACAGAGCCCAACATCATGTCCAACTAAATGCTGTCAGTAAGGGCTTTTATTTGCTTTATATTGACTTCTTGCTGACATCTAAATTTCATTATAACGTCATGTACAAATAGTGACACAATTCAAACTTTGTCATGGTTTGAATTACAAGCTGACTAAACATCAGCAACAAAACACTTTTTCTTTGTAATAATTTGTAGTTCTAATTTAGCATTTTCCAATGAGAAATAAACGTATGTCGTTGTGCTATTTAGTCAATAGAATGGCTATTGCTGCACATCAATGAGTTCAGGAACTGTGTATCATAATTGGCAATAATTGGGTGTTTACTGACTGATATTAAAAAATAGTCCTCATGTGTGGAACCTTTAGCAGATGCATTTTAACAGAGTAGCACTATTTAAAATAGTAATAATCACAAGAACCATTAAGCAAATTATTTAATTATATGTATGAGTTAACCAACAAAAAAAGGTAAAATGCAATATCATATTTTTTGAAAGAATGAAGATGGAAGGGGTCTGGTTATGTATGGAAATATTTTGTTTTCAGAAAGAATGCCTTTTTGCTTTTTTCCATGTTTCTAATAAAAAATATAATTAACACAGAATCTTGGTAATGTATTTCATGGTACAAGATTGTATTTTCTCATTTTTAATTTGTAAATATATTTTCACTTAATCATTTTCCAGCAGAAAAAATACATATAATAAATGTGAAAAGTACCTGCAACTTCAAAAATACCTACCTAGCTTGTCCCTATTTTCATACATATTATTAGTGTCTTACTGCAGCAAAGCTCATAAAAGATCCAAAGTGCTTCAGTATCTGTTCTCAAGAAACAAACTGTGTGCTGCCTCAATAACTACAGACCTGTTACTTTGACATCTCACATAAATGTAAGTTTTTAAACAGCTAACAGTCAATGTCCTATCTAACAAGTGTGTAGATGTGTTCCAGTTTCCTCACATCATTCTTCTACACTGATCACGTTTTTTGACAAATGAATTGACATAGGTATTGATCAGCCCTTGTGTTATTGGCTATTGGATTATGTTTCTGACAGAAAGAAGGTGTTAGAGATCTTGCCCATCAGCTGAGTACAGAGGTCCAATCACCACTCCTTTATTCATTATACACTGACTGCATTTTACATACATATTATGTAAGAGTACGGAGCAAATGATAGGGTCTCTTGGTCTGGGACTCCTTAATTATTCCTTTGGACCCATTCAAAGCCTGAAAGCCAAATATATGAGGAGCCTTTTGAAATATCTTATATGACAACTTATTTAGTGCAAATTACTGAGTTTACAAGAAATTTCTATAGCAGACAGCTGACAGCTCATCATAGACTGTGTGGGAAGGCAGTTGTCTGCAAGCTTGTTACAGGCTGGGCAGGACTAGATGCTTGAGTGTCTATAAGACACACTGCTATTCTGCTATGCATTAGCTCATTATTAAGTGCACCACAGTTGAAATTTTCTGTACTGATATTTGAATGAAGTTTGGAATGGATACCTTAAATGGATATCGATTATGTGACAGAGCTTCAAGAACACCTTTGCACACACAGTGCATTTTAAAGTGATGAACGTATGCAAACATGGATAGCCAAATTTGAAAAGACAAGACAGTGCAGGAAAACAGGCAAACAATTTGCAACTAATTACGCTGATTTGGTGGCTAACTTCTCATAAGTCATATTCCTTTTCAGGGTAAAAAAACATTCAAAACTTTCCAGCCTTGTGTTACCTGTACTTTCATATACTGTAATATCCATTATAATGCCAAATAGTAGAGGAGTGGATACAAGATTCAGCATTGGTGGGATCCAATACCATCTTTAAGTTGAATTTAGCATAAAGCCAAGTAAACCCATATCTTGTCCCTAAAGTACAGGGGTGGAATGGAATTGACATGGTAATGGTAATGACAATATTACCCAATATTATTCAATCAGCTCCCGCAAAATACCACAAGATATATAACCAGACCTCTTCTCTAACTCCACAGAACAGGCATATTTTGCCAGCTACCATGACCCCAAGCTCATACACAGCAAATCACTTAGTGTTAAATTTCTAATGTTAGTTTTTAGATTTGACTTTTTGAGGGTATGTTTTTTTCCATACCTTACACCAGACAGGAATAATTTATTTCTGAATAAAGTGTTATTTTACACTTTTACAGTGTAATGTACACTTCTGGGAAGTGTAGAACTAGTGGCTTCTCTCTCTTGCATGGAAGAAGTACTGTGTTGTTAATATACTGATTTGTATTTTGATATTTTAACTTAAAGTTATTGTAGTTAATATTTTATTCAAAACTATGTACATTTGTTAATATTGAGTTAAGACATTTTTATACAAATGTCATATTGGCTATTATTTTAAAACGTTATTCCTTAATGAATATTTAATTCTTAGTAAATGTTTAACTATGATGTAATTTTAAGATGCAAAGTTAAAATTATGTCAGTAAGAATCAGCATTATTATTTTTCAAAGTGCACATGATTGTATTTTCTTAATTAGTTTTACAAAAGAAGAAGCCATTTTGTTTGTAAGTCGTAAAGGGACAACACCGGCAAATGCACTTTTTTTTATCTTGGTCAGAGGTGGCCTTTGGGGGTGGCGACTAAGGCAATCGCCCCAGGCCCCGCGTCTGAGGGGAGCCCCGCGATAGGAGATTCTTTTGTCAACATCAGCTCATCATACAAATATGCGGGGCCTCTGCAAGACATTCAAATCTGTTATAGACTGAAATATGGTACGTGGTGGATTTCTTCGGAAACCACTCGTAAACGAGGACTTGTTACTTTAGAAACCTTTCCCGGCATCTATACCAATAACCAAGAAAGCTCTTAGCATGACATTTTTGGTTTCAAAATACCGTAATAATTACACCCTTCAGTTTTGGATTAACACTGGGTCAGCAAAGAAGGCGCTAATATCATGCAGGTGTCTCCAAATGCCCTTATCTCGACTCTTCTTTCTTGTCGAAATATAGAGTGAGAAATCATGTTTCTTGCTTTTGGGTGAAAAGAGTGGTCCTCGGCAGGGCGTTCCTAATGGACGCCTCTGAGTCATTGCCTCCAAGAAATAGCTCCTATCGCACGCCTTGTGCTTGTAGCACCTCAGTTTGGCTTCGGAATTCGGACCGTGGTGGTACGGTATATAGCCTACACTTATGGCTCTCGGCCCCGCATATGACACTCGCCCAAGGCCCCACATACTCCTAAGGCCGCCTCTGATCTTGGTTATAGGTAATTATGCTTCTGTAAAGATGTAAGTGAGTGATTTGTGAGAGACAGTAACTGCACATCTGGTAATTCTCGCAACAAATAAAAATTTGTGAAGATGCTTATTAAAGTTCAGTAGGGGAAACAAAAAAAATAAAGTTGCCGAAGACAGATTACACTACACTCATTTTATTAAAGATGGTAAGTAAAATGCAGATTCTATTTGCATTTATTTTTATTACATAACTGTTATATTGAGTTGACAGAGTTTTCAAAACAAGTGAGTGTAAAATTGTGATTGTTTCTTTCACTTTATGTCATTAAGAAGATCTAATTATGCATGTTCGCAATGACACTGTAACAGAAATTGATGAGGAACCGTTTGATGAAATAGTAAAGTTAGAGCCAGAAAAGTGTTATATTATGAAAGATGTCGGCACTGGTAAGTAGAGTCCTCTCGGTGTTCCTATTGCACCTGCGTCTGTCAGCTTTTACTTGTACTGTAAGTGTCCTGTGACAGTGTATCAAGGTGACACATTTTAAGAGGCTGGAAATGCCAAAGTTTATTAGTGTATCATGACTAATACCATTTCTGAGTACCTGACTGTCAGGCTATTTAATTACAGAATTCTGATGTTTTAATACTTTTAATAATGAGTTTTAAACATAGCCGTGTATTATTGTAAAAAGGTAAAAACGATATGAATACAATGTCCTTAAAAATGTCTGAATTTTCTTTTTCGTGTTTAATTAGAGCTTCCTTTGGCACACTCGTCTCCTGGCCCCTACACTGACACACATTCAGTATCTTCACTAAGCGAACAGGACGCAAGCCCACCAACAAAGAGGGCACAATGTTCTTCTCATAGAGCCACAGATGCTAAAGAGGTATAGCAACATATTTATTTGTTTAATAGATGATCATAACATTTATATTTTTATATTTTAATTAGGTGGTTTCTCTTTGTATCATTAAGAGCTTGGCTTTTTTGTCATTACACCTGACTTTTTGCAGCTTGTTAAAAACATTGTAATGGAAAAGCAGGTTGGGGAAAAAAAATCACACAGGAATACTGGTAAAAAAATACACTCATGACTGCACAAGGAGACAACTCATCAACATGTTAGTTGCATACATGACCGAAGAACACGGGTAAAACTATCACTTAAGTAAGATAAATATATACTTAAATACAATGCCTTGGATAAGTGGGTCAAGAAAATGGATGGATGGATGAACGTGTGGCTACAAAGTAATGGCAGTAGATAAAGCAGTTCCTTTTAAAAGCTTTATATTTTAGGATATTTTTATTAGAATATAAACTTCAAAATTCTGAAAGTTCTCCCCTTCTGTGGGTACTCTGGTTTTCTTCCCTCATGATGTTTGTGATATATTAATTCCCAGTACTAAATCAGTCTATTTACTGTAGATCTATGCAAGCATGCCATATGATGCTTGGCCAGGCATCCAATAAGCCAGGATAGGTTATAAACCCCTTGCATTCTCAAGTTGGATTTAGTGGGTTTGATAATGTGTGGACAACTATAGAGGATTTTTTTTGGTAGATGATTACCACCAAAAATATGCTTTGGGAATTGTTACTCTTTTTTTCTTCGCTTAAGGATCCCTTTTCTATAAAAGGATATGTAAGTGACCAAATATGTTTTATTTACTGGCATACAGTTTATTATGCTGTAAAAGTTTAAAGAGTTAGCATATACAGTATAATAATAATAATAATAATAATAATAATATATTATAGTTGCATTTTATTTATTTATTTTTTTAGGAACACTTTTATGACACAGTGAGTGTTACTGATTACCTTGTTTAGTGCCTTAAAAAGGTGCAGTGCAAGACTTTGTTTCAAAGCAAGGAAGTAAAACAAAATAAAGCTGGAGGTCTAAGTTCAGTAAGAGAATTTCTTCATTCAGAAGAACAGCTGACTGGACACAGTTGCAGAGAAGGCAGTATCTTTCCTGACTCATTATTCAGATAAAGTACTAATTTATGAAAAATGAGAAAAACATTTCAGTACTGCCAGCAGCTGGTGCATGACACAGAGAAAATGACATCTGTCCTTTCTGGCCTTCCAAGATTTTTGGATACAAAAGGCTTAGTATGTTATAAGTGATATAAAATTGAAAACAATGAGTTGTAGAATAACCTTTAAAGTTTTTCTTATTTTTCAATTGTATATATATACTCTGCAGCCAGTTGATTTTTTTTTTTGTAACTTTTTTTTTTTTTAGTCAGTGTCATCCTGAAAGCATATGGAGTGCAAAATTTGTGAAATGTAAAATTTGATTGAGAATTTGTAAATAAATCTAATAGTTATATATACAGTATGCTGTTGTAATATTTTTGAAGGTAAATTAAGATTTTTTTTCTTTTATTTGGCTATTTATTTGGTACATCTTCCAAATTGCTTGAGAAGTGGGATACCTGCTTGAAGTTTAAGATTATTAAAGAAGAAAGATTTCTGACAGGTCAGATGGCTGATATGAATATACAGGTGAAGTGTGCAAAATCTGCCTTTCATTGTGAAGATCACGAATCATCAGGTTTTATTGGTGAGTAGATGAATAAATAATGAAATGCTGGTGTGCTGTAACAAACATAATCAGGATCTGAAAAGTAACCAAAGTATTCACTTTAAACATTTTTAACATCCAGTTTGACACAATTGAGCATTCATTTTTTTTTTCGCTATGGCATTTTTTAAGTAACTAATAGTATGCATTTTACTATAACAGGTTGGGATGCATACATGGCTTCAATTTTTTATTTGTCTGTCTTTTGCCATCACTGGCTGGAAGGAAAAAAAGTGACAAAAATAACCTCAAGTGGTGCAGTTGACCATATGGTACAGTTTCATAAGGTATTTTCTATTTTTAATATTAATGAATGTACTGCATTATGTCTGTCATGTTAAACACTTACTGATTGCTTGTATTTTTCCCTGTCAGTCTTGCTGCAGTATTGAACATCTCAGCCAAAACGAAAGTAGACAGCCTTTCCTTCTGGCAGTAGGAACAACAAAGGCCAAGATCTATGACTTTTATATTGTCCTGGACAAACAACTTGCACCATATCGGGCAAGAAGTTCTTTGGGAGCATTTGATGAGCTTTTAAAGCTATTTTTGTCTTTAGCATCTCCTATGATAAGGCCTTAATCAATGTATATACATTCTTGCAAACAGCTGTTTACAACATTGATGCTGGACATGTGAGAGAGTCAGCAAGAGTGAAAGAATTAAGAGCAAAAATGTTGAATAATTAAAGTTACTGATTACTGTCCATTAATCACAATGACAAATATATTAAAGTGTTTTTCATGCTTGTTACCATATGCAGATGGAAAGGCATTAATTAGACATTTGAAAATAGTAGTGATAAAAAGACTTGTGCTCAAAAAAGATGCTCTTGGATATTTTACTTGTATGCCGGATTTAGAAAACATCTCAATGTTGGCCATGTAAATGATACAAGACAATGTGTTTGCCCAAAAACTACAAATGTATTTAATTCTTCTAAAAAGCATGATGGAAGCGTAAAAACACTGACATTTGTGTACCTGAGATTCCCCCAACTTGTCATATTACAAACGACCACCTTAAAGAAATGTGTACATCCCTAATATCAAAACTGCAACCAAGTGGTACAACAAATAGTATTATATCATCAGCAGTGGGGGATATGGAAGAATTTGTTAATGAAATGCAACTTAAAATTAAGCAGGAATATTTTGGGTTTACTTTGATCATATGTATCAGAAACAGAATCATCCATTGGAAGAATTGATAAGTAGTTCAAATTCAGAAAGGAAACAAACAAGGTATTTCACTAAAAAGTGGGGAGTAACTGAACCTGTTGAAATCTCTGTTAGAGTTAGGTATGACAGCAGACAAAATCCAAGAACAGGTACTTATGATCAGGTTCCTGTAACTGATAAATGTATACTGTATATGTTTCAGTTTTAGTCGATAAGATTCATTTTTTAAAATCCTGACATCTGCAGTATGTTTTTTGAAAGCAGAAAAACAAAAGATAATATTAACACCGACATCCATGATGGAAACTACTTTAAGACCCATCCATTGTTCCCTCAAAAGAAAATTGCTTTGGAAATCAAAATATTCGATGATGATTTTGAAACAGCAAATTAACTGGGTTCTAAACATGGCATCCATAAGATTGGTTGCCTATACTTTGTTCTCAGAAATTTCTCACAAAGATTTAATTCAGCTTTAATGAATATTCATTTGATTTCACTTTTAAACTCCCATGTTATTAAAATGTATGGATTTAATTCTTTTTTGAAACCATAAGTAGATGATATTAAAATTCTTGAAAGCAGTGGATTAGCGCTTTCTTTCTCTGAGGAGTCAGTGATTGAGACATATCATAAGTCACCGGTGATAATTTAGGGATACACACAATTCTTTGCTTTGTAGAGTGTTTCAGTGCCAGTTATCTCTGTTGTCTCTGTTTGACGGAGAAGGACCAATGTAAAACTTTGTTCAGTGAAGATGAAAGTGATGTCATCCTATGTGACAAAGATTTATACAGATTGCACCAAAATGTGTTAATGAGGGATCCAGGGCTAAAATCTTTGTTTGGACTGAAAAGTTCTTGCCTACTTAACAGTTTGGAATATTTTTATGTGTGTGATAATTTTGCATTAGATATAATGTATGACAATCTTGAAGGAGTAGGCCAGTATGAAATGAAAGTGCTTTTTTTGTACTTTACTGAAAACATTATTTCTATAGATTACCTACATTATAGAGTTTACTTTTTTAATTATGGCTATATAGAGAGGAGAAATCAGCCGACAAGAGTAAATTTGGAGCAGACTGGTAATAATATTGGTCTAAATGCCATTCAAACATTTTGCCTTATAAGAAACATTCTGCTTATATTTGGTGTTGTTGTCAGAGATGAAAATAAACACTGGCATCTATTGCTGATTCTGTTGCAAATTATAAACATTTTTTTTCTCCTTGTATTAATGAGAGTATGACGATTCATCTTAAACACTTATTAATTGAAAACCATAAACATTTCACAGTGCTGTTTCCTGAAATAATGTTACTTCCAAAACAACATAATTTAATACATTATCCCTCGTCTGTTTGAAAAATTGGTCCACTGTATGAGACATGAAGCTAAGCACAGTTTTTTCAAAAGCACTGTTAAGAATTTTAAAAACTTAATCAAATCACTTACCAGAAAGCATCCAGCAATGGCATATCATTAGGAGTCTTCACCACTGAAACAAATTGAATATGAGCCTGTTAGGTCAGTCTTACTCAGTGAATTCTTAGACTGTGAAAATTTAGAGCAGACACTGCGATATAGTCTACACACTGAGGTTAACTGTGCAGACTAGATTAACTACTGTGGTGTTGAGCGTAAGGTAGGGCTGATGGTCTGCAATAAAATCGAAGAGGAATTTCCTGTCTTTAGCAAAATATTGGCCATACTTCTGAAATATAAAAAGTTTATGTAATTATAGTTGGATTTGATAGTTTTCTTTGTTAAATGTCTTCACAATTTTTGTGTGCAGGAAAGAGCTTTGAAAGATATCCAAATAATGGAAGTGGAAAATTTTAAATACTATAAGCCATTTGACCTGCAGGCAACATATGGAGGTGAAGATGATTGTTTTTATATGGTGATAATCCTGTTGCTTAATTTGAACAGCTATGTTTGTCCAGAATCTTTGAAAAGATACTGATGATTTCAAAAAGAAAGTAGCATACATTTCTAATTTTATAAAACCTGCAGAATATCTCACTTTTTAATGTGAACATTTTTTGTAACTATACAGGGAATGAAATTACATTGTTAGATTTCAAGGCTGTTCACTTTTCTTAAAGCAGTGCAGTAAACGTAGGTGATCAGTACATGGGCTAGAGGGTGAGGGTTAGTAAAGAATGAGACCATCAGGCCTCATTAAATTTTTTCAGGGAAAAATTATTCTGGGTTTTATTCAGTCTTGGCTTCTCGCCCTTCATTAGACTGTACCTCATGACTAAGAAAAGACTGAGTAATTAGGCCAAGATGTCACAGCAGGGTCACTTCTTTTATAAATATAAACACATGCTTATAACAACACTAAATGATCCTGTGCTTATTAAAGCAACAAAGTTGTGGAAGTTTTGGAATACCTAATATCATTTAGAAACTATCCTGTACAATGTCAACATTATTGCCAAATTGTTTAGAAATTTTTCATGATCTGATATCTCAGAGTTAATTTCTGTATGTTAAAAATAAATTGTTTGGTTTAATGTTACTGTACATACTAATCTGAATAGTGTATTTTCTGGGGGGGGGGGCTTTTTGAAGTAATAATAAGGCATACTGATGGTCGTTCATATGTAACTTGAGCATTTAGTTAATGTTTCAAATAAGATATGTTTTGAACAAGTAAAAAGAAATGCCTCACAAAACAGTACAAACCTTGTTATGGCTTTTGCCGAACAATTCTTAGTCCAGTGTACATTGACATTATTGATGGAACAGCTTGTTTTGTTAAGTACATTGTTAATTGTGTTTTGTCTTATATATGTAACTATTGTAAATTAGGATGAAGTTCATGTAATATTTTGTTAAATAAAAGGTGTGAAGTAAAAATATGTCTCTAATGTGGTAAAATGTCTTAAGATTAAGAAGTTTTCTTGCTTACATATACTAATACAGTACAGTATGTTGCTCTTCAGTTTTTATTGAATATGCAAGTTTGGTAAATTGATCATTATATATTCAAATATATACTCTCATCTCTATCATCTCTTTTTCTTGTACTACAGATATTTAAGGCAAGTATTCAATGTTATTTCTATACCAGACAGTGAACTATGTAGCACCTAGAAGTATTAATGCCACACTAAGTAGTGTAATTTCAAAACTTGGTAAGTAAATGAATTTACTATAAAAGATTGCTATTTCCACACTACTCAGTGTTGAAAAAGTTACACTTTAATGGTGTGAAAAATTCTACTCTTTCTAAAATGTTAATTATACACTTTCCAGTGTGGCACCAAATGTACACTGGAAGAGGGTAAGATTTTACATCAATAGTGTCGATTTAACACTAATTGATTTGCTGTGTACTTGAAAAGATCAAGAATAGTTTAATTATTCCACAACCAGTGTAGAATCTGTATTTTATCATGTGAAAACTATTATCTTTTGCAGGAGTCTTCCTTACAGATCTTCTTAATAGGGTTTCTGAGGAAAACTGTTTTGGTGGACCTTTTACTTTTGGAATTCATTGTTTTGTCCTGATTTTTCAAAGAAGGGACATTCACCTTAGTCTAGTAGCCTTGAGATATTCTGCCTGCTATTCACGCAGTTTTGAAGATACACATTAAACTTGATGCCTGAACAATATTCAGTGCTTTCAATATTTCAGGTCAGATCTCATCCACCTCTCCTGTCTTATCACTATCACTGCTGGAACCAGGGTTTAAGGTGGTGTTCACCAGCTAGCATCTGAAGCCACACGGAGACAACACATGGGGTTATCACACACAAGGTGAAGGATATAGGTCAGGAGTGATGGCAGTTATGTGCCAAGCATTTATCTGTAGTACAGTGCTAAACATGTTCAGCAATTTTCAAACAAAAGTTTTGTTGTGCCATGCAAAGGATTAAATGCATTGTTAAAAGGTTATACCCCTCTGTCATGTGACACAACTGTCATTCATGTAATTATATTAATGTGTAAAAATCTGTCTCCTTGATCATTGATTCTGTGGTCATCATGTCCATGTCTTAATGATGTCCACAATAAACAAGTAGTTACTGCATGGCCTAATGTTCCCATTACAAGCCTTACAAGTGAGCATGCCAGTCAATGCACGCTACACTCCATCCCGCTATGCACGCTACACCCCACATGCATGCTTCCAAAAAGGTGCAGGGTCTTTTGTCATGCAGACTTAATTAAACTGAAACCTGAATCGTGCTTTACAGAATAAAAAAAGGCAATTGTATTAGTTACAAGTACTGAATCTTATAGCTTTGTGATACAAATCATTAACTAAATCTCAACAAAGAAGTAAAAAGGTTACCCTTTGGCTAAGAGTCACTAACTTCATCTTTTTCATAGCTCCATTAACAGCCCAGTAAAATTAACATAATTTGTTTTTTATTATGTGCCTTACAAACTATAATATAATTGTAGTAAAATATTAATGTTTCTTTAAGATGTATGGGTTACATTTAATGTGGCCTGTACCTTTTTAGTTATTTATGATGGTAAACTTACTAGAAAATAGCCTACTTCGAACACTCTTTAAAAAAGTTAGTTTACAATAGTCATCTTTAAATATTAGAATAGGTACAAAACGGTAGATTTTCTATTTTTATTTAAAACATAATGCTTATGTTATACATCAATCAAACTGTTTCCTTATTTATTTATTTTTTTTTGATATGGCATATCCCAATAGCTTCTTCCTTCTAAATACATTCAGTGAAAATCAAGCTTTGGAGTCATACCTGTCATTTTGTATCTGAGTTACACAATCTATTACTTAGACCTTTTAAATTATTACACAGCTAAATTAACTGCACCCTCTTGCATACTGTAAAGGTCAGAGACAACATTCATAAGATTAACGGACCACTTTAAAATCTTCTCATGAGTAGACTCTCTTTGTACTATGCTTTTCCCAGTAAATTGTTATAAAGAGGATATGTTTAGTCATCTGTAAAATATCTGACTTTTTTACTAACTTAAATATTCAAACTTAGTGTCAGAGGGGGACATTTTTTTGTACACTGGGTGGTTCCATTTCTCTCTTAGGCAAAGGAACATGTAAATATTACATTTAAAACACAGCAGATGAGGAGGCAATAGGCACCCATTGTTGGGACTGGGGTGAGAAGTTAAAAGGCAAATTTCCTGGGTAATCCCATTACTGATTATTATCATGGACGTCTACAGGATATTGGTATTTGCTGTCTTGCACAAGAATCACTGCTTTGAAGTTTTAACTGGTCAAATATACAAAAAATACAAAATTGTGATAAAAGAACTGCTCCTTCCTTGGAAAATGTTTGTATTTACCTGGTTTGCAAATGAACATGTCTGAGAATTTTGGTTTCTAATAAGCATATGTGTACTCATTGATATTTGCTAACAATACATTTTGTTAACTTGTGTTTACAATATTTGTTAAACCCAGGAAATTTGGATGTGCCATTGTTTAAACCATTGTTCTGTTAATCTAGGCAGGGACTGAAGGAGATTTAAACTTCTGGGCAGGAGAAAGCAGGGAGAGGGACAGTCCACTGAGAACACTGCTAAGACACTCGGGCAGAGCACAGGGGCTCGCAGGCAGATGAGGGTACGTGGCTGGCTCGACGTGAGGCACAAGGACAGCAACATTTACATCCTGGGAGGATGAGACAGCTCCGCAAGGAGACGCTGTTTATGGGTCCAGTGAGAGAGGGAAGTCGCATGAAAGGACCGAGCAGAGCCGGCAGATGAGAAATGAGGCGTGCCTAGATCACAGCAACACAAGGAGCCCAGAGTGGAAAAAAAGGAACGATGAAGAGACGGTGACAGGGATTCCACGATTTTGACAAAACTTCTGTTGGGAAACGAGTGCCCGGTGAACAGAGTGCATCCGTGGACAGTTGGACGATTAGTTGTTGGGGTAACACAGTGCGCAAACTGGACTCTGCACCACTAAAGGCTGTATCCTCCAATTCTTGTTTTTAATGGACTTGTAGAGTGTGGACTGTGTGTTTTCCTTTTAAAAAAAGGAATTTCATTCCTGATATTTTTAGATTTTGTTATGTTCGTTTATCTTTTTAATGTACTTTATATTGTCTTGTGTAATAGACATTAGTGTTGTTTTTCCTGAAATTACTGTTGTGTCTTTCATTGTGTGTTTACTCACCGCCCAATTTAAAGAAACCTGTGTGCTATTATCAGTAAGTTCCCAGTTTCTTAATAAAACTGGGTGGAGTAGTCAGATATTTTAATGGTGTCTAGGTTAGATTACCTGTAAGTGTGACCAGACACCTGTCACATTAGTGACATATAATGTTTCATGTTTACAGACGCTAAATATTTTTGAATGTTAGAAAATGACAGCTGCTTTCTTGACCAGGCATATACAGTCAAAAATGTATGTTATCAAAGGGATTCATATTACTTTGTGTATCTTTATATACAATGTTTATTATATTATTAGTAATTGTTAATGTACCCTATTCAAAGAATAAAAGAGATATGTCATTGTAAGATAAAATAGGCATTGCCCATTCTGCTAGGCTTTATTGGAACACCAGGCCTATTAAGAAAGCAGATTTAGCAGTGATGCATGCATCCATTTGCGCCTTCCTCCATTTACAGTCCATCATAAGTCACTAAACTCCAGCTTGTATCAGGATCTGCCTGGACTCCATCTGATAACAAACGTGTAAATCAGAGGCCCTTCTGCAGACCTTTTGAGCCAGAAGACGTGAAATGGACTCAAGCAAGAGCAAATACCTACAATACAAAGGATAATATTAAGATGGACAGAATAACTTGCCTATTAGCAGACGTTAATTTTATAACTTAAAGTGACTTTAATCCAATTAGGAAAAGGTTCATTTCTTCCTTTATAAACTACCTGCACGCTACAAGGTTGGCAGAGAATGGCAAATTATGAGAAGTTCAGGGATTCTCTCATGGACCCTCCAAAATAACTGAAAATCTCTTAAATCTGCTCTATGAACCTAAAAGTTATGAGCTGATCTTCTTTGGAGAGCCAGTCTGCCAAGGTAAACGCCTGAGCCCTGTCTGGTAAGGAGCAGCCATTAATTCAAGAAACTAACTTCAGCATCTAAAGTATTTTGCAAGAAAGACAGATGCTTATCTCCATGAAATGCAGATGACACAGCAAAGAACCTAAACTGAGGAAAGCACTGCACATCACAGACAAGGGGTCATTAAGCAAAGAGAAAGAGTGCACATCAATGCTAGAAGAATCCTTTACTTGAACCAAGATCAACAACAAAGCAACAACTCCACACAATATTGGACATCATCCATAAAGACTTGGTATCATAAAATTAATTATCTGTGCCAAGATAAATTAGATTTCTAAATTACCTGTAAAAAGAAAGCCTATGTTTTGTAAGAATCCAGTCTTGTATGTCTCTTTCTCTCTCTCTCTCTCTCTCTCTCTATATATATATATATATATATAGTATACAAATTTGATAAATATGCATTTATCAAACTTCTAAAATCCTTCTGTTTATTAATAAATTGTATTATTCGATTCCTTAAAATGAGTGTGGAGTTATTTCTAAGTTACTGTATAGAACTAAGGTCTTGTCTGTACCATCAGCTGGCATCTGGAGGCTTATATTCTGCTGATTGTCTGAATTTCTCCATAAAACCGTGTTAATAAGTGATCTCTGCAAACTATTCCATATAAGGAGTAGTCTAGAAAAGCAGTGTGAAATTAGTAGCCACAACTCAGTTTTTTGCCTGCAATGATGGGCATGTCAGATACCTGTGAGCATGAAAGAGGCAGGCTTAAGTCAGTACCTGATAACAAACAGTCAGCAGAAGTAATATTGTCTGTGAAACTAAATATGCACCCTATGATTTCTCTTCAAATTACCTTTCCCAGGCAAGTTCTATGTCTATGACTATGATGCAACCTAAAAGAGGATGGAGTAGAGAAGGCTTAAACTCTGTAACATAGTAGAAAGCTACATTGCAGATCAAGATCATCTGAGTCACACTTTCCCCAGTGAAATCACACAAGGTCATATTAAAGAGACATAATCCAAAGGCAATACGTATCTCAAGACTGCTGAATTCTTTGGCATGGTAAAATTGCTTTGTCTATGCCAAAACAAATACATATACCTAGTAAATATCCAATCAAAGTATTGTACTACATAATCATGTTTAACTGTTACTGTGTAACAAGGATCAACAATAATCAGGGCAGGTAAATTTCTGGCATTTGCAGTTTTTTAAACTCAAACTGCATAACCAGAAAAGAGTAGAGCCTTTTGTCATAGCATAACATCTAATAACCTGCTGCCATTATTAGCCTACTGCATAACAGTAAGAAACAGGGCTAACGGTGATGTTGTGTGAAAGTAAAAGTAGTAAAACTCTCAATAGGAAAAAGCTGGTACATTTAAGACAGTTAACCAGAAAAAACTATTAGCCAAAATTAGAACATTGTTAAATGCCTGTCTGTCTTATCCCCAACATGTCTATACACATAAACATAGCCTGAGAATGGTGGTACAATAGTTAATGCTATCACAGATCTAGTGTTTTTGAAATGAACCCATACCCACACACTAACTGTATGGAATTTGCATATTCTCTCCGTGTTTTCAATTGTTTTTCCTCCAGGTTTATCTAGTTTTTCTCCAACATTGCAAAGATATATTAAATTAATTAGAAGTTTGTTTGAGTGGTTGTGTGCATGAATGACCCTTATGATGGACTGGTAAACCATTTATGGTGGTTACAGCTTTACACTGCCTTAATAGGCTTCATCCCCTAGTAGCCCTGAATTGCATTATATTTAAAATGTAATATAATGAAATGTTTCAGAAAATAAGTGTGGTTCAGTTACCTTGATCAAAAGTTTACTGCTGGGAAACCAGATCCACAGGGAGAGGTAAGGAATAATGAAAGATAGAGTCTTATGAAAAGTCTAATTAATTACTCTCAAAAGGAAGGCCATTAATTAATTAATAACACCAACCATACATGTTCACTGAATGTCAAATATGAAAACACAACACTCACTTCACAAAAACATGGACCAAAATGCTTGTAATAGCAACCTTTAACTAATTTCCTTAATGGACTTCAGATTAACCAAACATTCAGTAAGGAAAAGGTTAAATGAGGGTCTGATTCATTTATGAATGAAACATTTCTCAAATATTAACACATTTCTCATAACTAAAGAGGTATGATTAATTGATTTGTTATCATAAATACAATAAAATAATATATTGTATTTTGTTAAAAAAATGGTTTTTGAGCAGTCCATGTAGACATTTCTTTTCAGAGGTTCCTGGAGACAGGTCAATCAAAAAAGCTGTTTAATTTCTTCTGGTTGTGAATGACAAAAGGTATAATTAATATACCTTAAGATGTACCTAATTGATTATGAATATTATTATTACATTTTTATTCCAAGACATTTAGAGTGCCAATAAATAGAACAGGAAGGCTTGAGAAAAGTGCACAATATAGATAAATGCAATAGCAGTAACATTAAAATAAAATCCAAATCTAAAATAAAAATAGCATTGTTATTAACCCAAGCATCTATAAATACTTATTTTTTATACAAAATACATCTATTATTCAGAATAGTCAATTTATTTGAGGAAAACTGATGTACACAACACAGTTTTGCTGCCTTTAGTGCTTCATACCTAAATCATATATGGTACCTGGGAGTTTCTTATATTCAAAGTCAACATTCAATGACTACTTTTAAAGGTTATTTTTGGAATAGGGGTCCTGTGACGGTGCAGGCTGGCTCCTTGCTCCTGTTGCCTTCAGGAACCTTTTGAACCCACCATTGTTGATATCGTAAGATCAGCTGGGCAAATGAAGACATATATATCCAGGCAAGGGGTAGGTGCTAAAATGATAAGTACATTTATTATAAATAATCAAAACAAACAATGCGCAAAAATTGCAGTGCTCCACCCAAAATAAATAAATAATGCCATAAAACACGAAGTAACTGTGAAGATTAAAGCCCACCAAATAAAACTGATGTCTCCTCTGCTTACCCTGACTGGGTTATGCAGCCAGAGAAGATGTCCTCATGACAGGTGCAGTCAACCATTAAATCCAGGCTCAGATCCCCAGTGCCAGGCCCTTGGCAACTGTGGGGTGCCACATCAAGCCACACACATACTGTATCCCGCCACCTGTTCCTTGCCGTCTGCGAGAGACACTGCATGTCAGGCCACTTCTACTCCCTGGTGATCACCCATTAGGAGCACCCTTTTTTCAGCCTCAGTCTCCTACAGCCCTGAAGTTTACTCCTGACCCCCTGCCTTTCGCTCCTTTCTGCATGGGTGCTCTTGCCCTCTCACCATCCCTCCCCCATCTGTTTCTTTCATCTTCTCTTCATTTAACCTTTGTCTCTTCTCATCTCACTCGCTTGCTCACTGGCCAGTCTTTTTCCGTTCGTTCTGTTTTTTTCTTCCCTTTTGCCATGCCAACTCATCCCTTATAAGCCTCTGTGACCACAGAGACCACAGAAAGCCAAAGAAGCAATTAAGACACAACACACCCTCACGTGCAGGTGTGCTCTGTTTCAATCACCCCACCAACTTCCCACAACCATGCAAGCACACACACCAATGGAGATTGAGTCAGCTACAGTATTTAATTATTTATTCATTTGACTATTATTTGTTAAGTTGTGGACCCACTATTCCATAGGTCCAAATTGATTCAATATCTAACAAATTCTTCTTGATCCACTTAATTGGAAGTGCACTCACTAAACTACTAAAACGTATAGCTTAAATTCTATAAAATAAGTAAATGATTTAGTGTCTTTACCAGGAGAGTACTGAAGTAACCACTTTAAAAAGCTGTCTAGTATTAAAATAAGCAGCAACAGATACATGTCATTATTTATTTACTATGATAGAGCAAATTCATTGTAGATTATCTATTAATGGCATATGCCTTTGCAGCTTATTCAAACTGGTTTCTAATTAGATTTGTGTGATCTTTTGATTTTTGTGTTAGATGAATCAATCCCGTAAACTGACTCAGTTTATAGAGGATTGACTAACATTAATATGCTGCCCTTTTCTTGAGAAACATTGAGTGACTAATTTTCTGGCCTCTTTTCTCTCATTCAAGCTCTTCTTGCCTTTATCTTTCCGAACCTGGAAGTCTGTAGATTTTACCACTCTCCAATTCTAGTATGTATGGACCAGGCTGAACCATTATGGCTATGAGAGATGGGGAAATACAATGCATAGCCTACCTGGATTGGTACTTTTGGCAAAAAACATTCGTTTCTAAAGTGGAAATAAATTTCAATAACGAGCTAATAAAATCTGATAAAATTCTATAATTATTTTTGAGGAACCCCTGTCAGTCATGATTCCTTAGAATTGACCTAAGTTTCCTCCCTGTTATGGCACCCCTGGATACACTGGCTTTAACTAACACATCACAACTTAGATTGACTGATCACTTCAAAGAGGCCCATGAGTGTGGTTGAATGTGTGTGCTGTGCGGTAAAATCTTGCCAAGTGTGAAAGCATCTAAGACTGTGGCAGCAAAGCTAAATACTTCTGTGCAATACCTTTGACTGTATTCCTGTTCATCAGATCTTTTGATTACAAATCCTGTTATTGATTTCCTGTTCCTGTGGTGTAACCAATTACCAAACTCAAAGGGTTTTTTAATATTTAGTTCATTTAAGTTCCTGTAGCACTTGCTTTACAGTAGTCAGTGATTTTAGATTATCATTATATATTGAAAATTTTATCAATAGAAATCATTTGCTGAACAAATAAATATTTCTTGGTGTAAATCCAAAAAGAAGAAAGGGAATGAGAAAGATAAAAAACAGTTAAGCCACAATTAAATATGTTCCTGAATATGTCCAAAATTCTTCACTGACAGAGATCAGTACTCAAGCATAAGTTAGGATTAAGTACATTTAAGTTATGGTCAAAGATAATAATGCCCTCCAAAATGCTTCATTGACAGAGACTCATAATCACACAAAAGCAGGGTGACTAAACTGAACTTAACCTTAAGCTGGTAATTTAGCAATCCCCATTTTTAAGCAGCAGGGATTTTTTTGTATCTAAAACCAATTAATATGATTATACATATAATACAGTCTAGTTTTCAGTTATGTTGACCCTTTTTATACAATAAATTGGCATAGACCAATAGATGATTTCATTCTTTAGATTAATGTTAGTGCTAGTCATTCAATATCCTTAGCTTTTCCAGAAGCCCATGATTACTTAGCATACCCAAATATTTATTGCAACCATGAAAGTATCTTCTTATATAATACGCCACTATGGCTGTCCATTTGTCTGTCCAAGGATTTTAAATCATCTGTAGATCGCAAACCATTTGAACTATTGAACTGAAATTTGGTACACATATACTACGTGATGTCTACTATCCGTTTCGTGGTTATGATTGACTTCCAAGGTTGTTCCTTTTTATTTTATGTTATTGTAGATGCGGCATATGCTTACGGGCGCCATTCTCATCCCTACCACATTTGCCGTCACTTCCCCTACCTCATCATATCTTAAATCATTCTTGAGGCAGCTTGAAGACTTAAGTGCCAGCAAGCACATCAGCCTCTCAGCAAACGAATGCTAAATGTACAGAGAAAGAGTATGAAAACTATGAATGCTCAATTCAAGTGTATTCACTGCACGTTATCATGCAGTGTGCTGGTACTGGTATTATTAATTAATTAATATTATGAAAATGATAAAAATACATATAAAATTCCAAATAGTCTTCATGTCTCATTTTGTTTAACAATTTTCATGTGTGTCTTGTGAAATATTTACTTAAATTCCAATACTATATTGACTATTCGTGATCAGGAAACAGCAGCAAATCATTAAACTAAATTATTTGCAATTAATTCTAAATAAATGCAAGTTTCTATTTTAATGTGGAAGGGGTTTAAATTAAACAAGTATCTTGTCCACCTCTGCTCATGTCCTCATATGTTTGCGTTCACCTGACTGGGAAGGAAGCAACTTATATCGGTGACTCTGGTCCAACTTCACCCAGAAATGACTGCTACTGTGATTCCATGCCTCGCTGTTCCCTAAACTCTAGAGCCCAGGTGGTACAATAGAGCAACAAGAAAAGCAGGGCAGAGGCGGAGTGGGCAGGTTTAGATACTTTATTCAGTCAGTATAGCCTATAGTCTTTAACATTCTTTATGTGACAAAAGCAGAAACAGAACAAATGATTTTGGCAAGTCACCATACAACCTTGATATTTCAACGGCAATCATAGAAGATTCTTGTCAATGTTCAGTCTTGAAAGTCACATTGCTGCAGTTCAGCACATGTTCTTCCTGCTTCATATTTTTTCTTTTTCCTCTCTTCTTTTTACTTCTTGCTTAAAGCTGCTGATATTTTAAAGCTTGCCTGGGCCAAGGCTCACATCCCTAGCCTCCCTGTCCAATGTCAGACCATATCAGTACATGTTTTAATTAAAGATATCCAGTGGTTTAAGAGTCTCACTTTTTAGGCAAGTGGAAAGTCCAAAAAATGACTATTTTTTTACCTTTTTAAGAGTTTTGACCTTTCTTAAAATTTTGATAGAATGCCTCGTTACAGTAGACAATTTCTTTCTTTCAAGGTTTCCTTCCTTTGTCTTTTCTCTAGTAACACTTTCTATTTCTGTGTCATTTAGATAAGCTGATACTACAGATAAACAAAAGTTCAGATTAGAAAAAGAACTAAAAGAAAAGGATTAACATCATAAAATAACATCTACAATGCTTACATCTTAAAATCATATTACCCAACACTTCCTTATTTTGGCTCATACAGTATATCAAGGCTGAGCCCCACCTGATCTTGTATTGAACCCTGCACTGGAAGAAGACATAGAAAATTAATGAAGTTGAAAAAAAAACATTCAAATGTTACAATTTCTTAGATTGCTAACATCTCATATGTGAATCATCACAGGCTTCCATAACATCAGGTTTATCTGACGTTTTTATTTTAGTTAATTTGAAATCGACTAATGAAAAAAACATGAAATCCTGTCTCAGCAGGGTGTTATCTGAGAGAGTAAACAAAAGACCATCCCCTTATTCTAAAACTGCAATTGCCTGGAGGCTGAGAGTCTAGTATGAATCCTGAAAAGAAGACTCAATAAATCTATAAACTGCAGCTTTGAATTAATAAGCCTAGTAAGTGAAATGTTATAAAAAAATTAAGCTGAGGAATTTCTCAGAAATGCAGATAATACAGTATATGTTATTTGGGAACAGCTACTGGTATTTTTCAATATTTTACTGTAGCTCATCAGATATGCTGCATTTAATCATTCAGAAGCAATTTGTGAGGTGCATACTAAAAAAGCATAATCACAAGCAAGGGAAATACTTTCTAAAGAAGTGAGATGAATAGAAACTGCTTTTAGAATGATATAAATGTAATTAATTAGAGTACTTTACCATCTTCAAAAGCCATTTGATATTTCTGAATGGCATCAATTGTTACTAATAAACAACATTTGTAAACCTAGCAGATGATTCACTATATTCACAGATACTGTAGGTGAAACACTAAAAACATTTTTATTAATAACTTCAGTTTCTTAAATTGAAAGTAAAAATTAGAAATGGGAATGAACTGAGGTCATTTCATTATATTTATGTAGCCATCAGGTAAATTCTTAATGCTCATTGTTCGAGTATTTTTGATGCACATCAGTAATTCCTTTGCTGTGGGCTATTTCTAAGGCTTCCTCATTAACTTAAGAAAATTAAATATCAACTTTATTTTCTTCTTCTTAAAATGAGTTTGTTTCTTTTAAGTATTAATGCAAATAATTTAGTTCCTAGTTTTTTTTAGATTTAAATGGCAACAATTTGTTTAGGAATATATTGTAGTACAAATAACATTTATTTTTATAGCATATTTTCATACAAAGTATGTAACTCAAAGTAATGTACAACATGACAAAGAAAAAATAACAAGAAAAGAAAAACAAACTACCAAAAATACATACCAAAAATATTAGATACGAAAGAGTTAGTATGTATCTACCTAAAACAAATATGTAAGCAGTAAAAAATATAGATAAGCCCAATGATGGGAAGGACATAATAAAATCCTTATCTGGAGAAAAAAATAAAAAATAAACAAAACCTACAAGGACAAAAGACTGCCAAGTCCTCTTGGGCATTCTACAGTCCATGAATGTGTCACACTAACAGGATACTCTTCCGAAGCTCTTTCTCTTCTCCGCATATTAGACAGCTGCAGCATTCTTAGGCCAGGGGACAGTGGCTCGTATTACCACCACAGAGTACCAGAAAACGAAGAAAATACTCAAAAGTAGTCATTAGTTATGAGCTTATAAAACAGCAAATAGAATTACATTTAATGCAAAAGAACCAATTTCCTCCTCTCCTCAGAATGAGGTACTGGTATTGGTGAACCTTGTAATTTAAGTGATCAAGAAAGAAAGACAGACAAAAGAGGTCCATTTTAGCAGCCTTTTTGAATTATTCGACTGTACTGGCACAACATATCTCTAATGGCAAAAGATTATAGGCTTTTGATGCATAGATACAGAAAGCCACCTCCCCAGTTTTTTTTTTACCGTATGCTTCACTCTTGGAATACTAAGCAAGACAAATGTGAGAGGATTTAAGATTACAGTTAAGAATGTAGGGGGAGAAGCAGTTCAAAAGTCAAGTAAATTATATTTATAAAGCACATTTAAAACAACACCAGTTGACCAAAGTGCTATACAGTTTCCATAAATACACCAATAAATATATAGAAAAAGTATATAAACACAAATCTCAAAATATACTGCAACAATATACTCTTTAGACTCAATAAGTTTCAGGCTCTATAGTAAATAGTATCCTTGACAGAAATGACATCCCATCACTCCATGAACAAAAACTAAATCTGTTGGACCAACCACTAACCCCATTACACATGAGAAATGATTTGTATTTGATCTCCATTTGTCACTTTTGGTATAGCTGGATATATAAGACCCTAGCATATTGCAGGGTGGTATAGTTAATGCCTTTATAAAAGGTTTTTCTACAATATCTGAGCTAAATCCAGGAAAAACACTGATATATTTGTCTTCCCTCAAAATGTACATTTCTGATTATTTCAGTGGATTCACTTTTTTCCTAAAACTTAAGTAATTTCATGATGGAGGCTCTCAGGAAATGTTTACCAGGTAAATGGTATGCTCTTTCAATTACTATGCTTTCTGTAGTGTCTTTCTCAAAAATTTGGTAATGAACCCATATGTGAATTTAATGAAATGTCTGTCTTACACTACCTTAGGTGCCATGATTATTCTCAAATTCTTTCTATGAGCTTTTTTTTAATTCTTCCAATTTATCCCTATTTGTCTTATTTTTAATTTCTACAGTAAATGACCCTGTCACTTGTCTTGATTGCCATCTGTTTCATTTCTTCTATAGGAGATGTTAACATCATTTTTACAGTTTCCAGCTGGGAGCTAATTGAGTTCATTTTACACTCCATTTTATGCTCAGTCATTTTCATTTTGCTTACCATTTTATGCTCTGTAAAGTTTGTGATTGCTCATGCACTTGCTCTCTTCTCTCAGTCCAGTTACCAAATCATTCAGTTCCAGAATATATCCTGTATTACTCTTCCTGTAATATTTTGGTGGTGTGTTATACCCAGATGATGTTGAAGACGCGGATGAGGGATAATTGTTGCTATTGTCGAGTACAGTAATGTGCTTAAAGAAAGTGGTCCTCATGATGAGCTACAACTGTCGACCAGACTGGCAGCTTGGCTAGAGTACATGTTGCTCTGTGGTTTTATACAAATGTAGTGCTTGGCTCAGCAAGGCCTGTCTCCACTTGATTAGGATAAATTTCTCCGCTGACTGCCTAGATTCAGATGCTGCTTTCTTTGATTTGGAAAGATGCTTTAGCAATTGTTTATGAGGAATTCTGTGTCTTACTAGAAGCATTTAAATGGAAAATATCCCAAAGAAGAGAGATTAAAAATAAAATAATGTTGTGAAGAGAATGGTTGATTCAAGCATCCATTCCCAACTTCTAGATACGACCAACAAATCAGTTTTTATGACTTAATGCCTTACAGTAAAAAACTGTTATATAACAAGTGATGAATCATTTTTGGTACCACTTTATTGCTTCTAGTGGACACAAATTTAAAATCTTTCACAGTAATATATAAAAATGGAATTATCATTTCTAAAACAGTTCCAATATATGGCCAATAATTTCCTTTTCAAATTCATTCATAAATCATTTGCAGCTTATAATGAAACCACCCTTAATATAAAATATGCCTCTTTGCCTATGTAGTTTATTCTGGTTAAACATCTAATATTGTTAATATTAAATACTTAAATCTATACTTTTCAAATGACTACATCACTGTTTCATTGTTACCTAAACAGCAAAATATATTGTGATTACGACAACTGCAGATTTGAATACAGCCATGACAAAATCATTCACACAATATTCACTCTCTAAATAGAGACAATATACACTAAAATTATTTGGAACTGCTATCTGTGTATTGATATAAAAAATGATAGCTACAGTTTTGTTTGTCGTAAATAGTCTGAGGATTCATAATGCCTCTTTCTGCACTTCATAGTTAATTCCTGATTTGTACATAGCACTTCTATAAGCAATTTCCAGGATCATTTTTTAAGAAGAACATAACAAATCTAAACAACTGCCATACTTGAGATGTAAGTCTTGTTGACGTCTTGGCAGTTCACTTTCACACATTGGCCTTTCGTTATATACTTTAACCTATGTGGCCACCAGGGAGGGTTCGTGCTCCCCAAACACCCAACACAACACAGGCTCTGGACACAAGTCTGACACAAACACAGGTTTTTTTTTTTGTTTCATGGGAAACTCTTACTGGCAAGTTTTTTCCACAACAACACCACCACAGTACAGAAGCACAGCAATATTCAGCACTCCATATCTCTCTATCATCTCTCTGTTTCTGCCTCCTCTGCTCCTCCTAGCAAGCTTTGTCTTCCTGCTCCGAACTCTGGCCCCCTGAGATAAGGCAGGCAGCATCTTTTATATATAAAACCTGGGGGGTACTTCTGATGTCCTATAATCATGGCCCAGGAACATTACTGGGTTAGGCTGGAGCCCAACAAACTAGGGCTCACCAGTCCTTGCAGTAACCCTTGATGACACCCATGGAACCCAACAGGGTGAGACAAAAAACTCCAATTCCCATGATGCCCCAAATCCAGGGCTCTGCCACAACCCAGGTTGGCTGCCAACTAGTGATCCGGGGAACAAAATGCCCTGTGCAGGCTGTCTGCCCCGTCCTTCCACAATGAGAGGATCCCGGCCGACTAAGGCACCCGGCCATCCCTCATACCTGTTAACATTTTATACTTCATCATACAAACTGAATATTTCTTGACATAATATTACAGTGTTAAGCCTGATCTATAAATAAAGTGAACAGCTTGGTTTGTTGAAGTAGCAGTATTTTTTTTTTTTTGCTTTGCCATTTCTTAACGTATTGTTCCTATATTAACGTATTGACTTACATTGTGTGTTACATTACTCTTCTTTGATATTAAGGAGACAATTACAATCTAACACAAAATAAAGTGATTGTTTTCATGTAATAATAGTAATGGAATTCCTCTGAAAATACTTTTCATGTCCCTTATTCTAATTCTACTCTCTACCTTTTTAAAAAATGTTTTAATAACCCTTGTAGACATCATGTATTGTTACCCAAGGCACAAATAAAGGGGTGGATGTTTGCCATCACTGAATATCTGAGCAGATTTCCTTGCAAAGCCACAAATGAGCACTGAGTGATTTATAATTCCATAACATGCTTTTAAAATTTATTCTCAAGGATCCTCCCAAACTTTTGATTTGGAAGCTTTCAGGGGATCAAAAGAATTTATTATGGGGTTCTGGGCTTCTTATGTTTGCTATAGCATTAAGTATTCATGGCAATATTAGTAAACTTTGCTTTCTTAATATATAAATATATATATATATATATAAACATATATATATATATATGTATATATATATACAGTATATATATTGGAAATTGGGCGGGGATGTTAGGGATAAGAGAAAGTAGTGTTACACAATACAGTATAATTCATAAAATTAAATCTACCTTCACTGCTACAATAGCCTGAATTTTTTAAGGAGAAATCATACTTTCCTGATTTTAGGAGGTTATTACTATACTCTATAAAGCCCCCCTATACTTTTTGTTTTGAAGCTTAACAAATAAGGACCCTCATAATAGCTATGAATCTGAGGTCTACTCATGGAAAATACAGTTTCACAATGTCTGCTCTGGTCATTGATACAGATGCACCACACAGAGCATAGGCTTTGATTCAATTTATGCTATTACTGTTGCATTCTAATTGTTTTATTGTTATAAACACAGAGACATACATAATAATAATAATAATAATAATAATAATAATTCATTACATTTATATAGCGCTTTTCTCAGTACTCAAAGCGCTGTCCACACAGGGAGGAACCGGGAAGCGAACCCAGTACTTACATATGCCACCACTCCTTTGTACCATTTTTGGAGCCCTAAATGTCATGATATCATGGCCTTTTGAGGGACATTATGTGTGGCAATATAATTTGATATTATTTAGCAGTCATTTGACTAATATGAAAAGATTTGTAGAACCTAGAAACATAGTTACTGCAAGTTAACTACATATTCACAAACATACCCTTATACATATTATATTTTACAGATATTATATGTGTACACATGTATGGATGCATATATTCACATACTGATTCACATAATGCTATAAGGATGGCAGGAAAAGATAATGTTTAAAAGTGTTTCTTTGCATCAGCTATAACAGACTAATTAACTTTTATATTTAGCATAAGTCTGTATGCCAGCTTGTGATAAACACCAACAGCTAATGTAGCTTTTAAGGGGTTAATTCACATTTATGCTGTTTAAGTAATAGACAGTCGTGATGTCAATATAAAGATGAGCCTTGCAATACCAGGGTAATCAAATAACAAATATAAGCAAAAGCTGCTGAATGCTACAATGATGAATGCACACTTTTCCTGCACAATTTTGATGCATTAGGGCAGTTATGATTAATCTTTTGTGCAGTATCTAGTCAATGCACTAATTTTAATTTTTGATATGTGACTTAAAATTAATTGTCTCCATATTCAAATGGGAAAATCTGCTTGAAACTACCTGCCTCTTTAGCTGGGATATCCTGACATCATTTGTTCCAGCACATTTATATTATAAAATTATATCATACATAATATTTTAACTTTATATATTGTTCTTTGATAACAGTTTACATGTTAGGTGTCTGATTTCTATGAACCAGATATTTGCTTAAGCTTTACATATTAACTAACTTGGGACTTTCCATAATACAGAATAGTATAAGGAACATTGCTAGAATGTACCATTTATATGTGCATTGACTGAAGTAAATTAAAATATACTAATAATACATAAATTAATCTAAATGATTAAAGAATATGTTGTCACACACGTGCGCGTGGGAGGTAGCTAAAGGGCTTGAGTAAGGGCAGTTCTGAGTCATACCGGGATGTGGCAGAGTGCACTGGCTCTTCTTCTCCCTTGCCTGCAGACCATTCACGGGAGATTCCACCCGGAACCTCTTGACGTCACTTCCAGGTCCGAGCCTATGAAAGAAGACCTTGCCGGCTCTGGCCCCTGTGATATCACGTCTGGGCTCAAACCAATGGCTGAAGACCTTCCTGAGCCCGACCCTTTTGATCTCATTTCCTGTCTTCCCCTTTAAAAGCCTCCACCTTTTCCCTATTCCCTCAGTTCTGTTTTGTACTCGGTTTTGTGCACAGCAGTGCAATCATTTAAAGTGACAATTTGCAGCCAGGAAACCAATTATACGGGTGGCTGCCCCAAACTTGCTATAGCTATTTGTGGGGTTTGTGACAATGTTCTTTTAAAACTAATCAGTAATTCTATGGAGAGCTCCGCTGCTCATATAGCGAGGCTCCACTAGCCAGATGTAATAAAGGACCCCCATTTTAATTTCACTTGTAACAATGACTCAACACTTTTCTTTATCTACTGAGTTTTTCCACAACAGCTACTTATTTGCAGTATAGGTGTATTGTTTACCACATGTGAGCTCAGATGAGTTCAGAACAGAATGAATAGTTTGCTCATAAGAAACATATTAGTATGGATTTTGATTTATGTTTTATAGCACTTTTAGCATGTTTTCTAGACTGAGCTCTGGCATCTTCATGCCTTTCTTTTTTAATCACTGGTGTTTATTCACAGACATTAGAAGCTAGTTTGGTGAAGTAAGAAACTTGTATCTGGTCTCTGGCTAGGTTTGATTTTTAACTCTTTTTCAGTCTTGCATCAGTTCTCTTATTTAGATCTTCCTCTCATTTTTTTAAATTCAGAACACATTTTGTGCCTCCATTTGTTTGTGTTTATGATTTTTATGACAGCTGAATCATGACAACTTAGAAACAGAGATTGGATTGAATGCCATTCCATTGCAGTGCATACTGTCACACACAGCCACACTCACTCACACAGCAAGAAATAAGAGATGCCAATTATCCATCCATCCATTTTCCAACCCGCTGAATCCGAACACAGGGTCATGGGGGTCTGCTGGAACCAATCCCAGCCGACACAGGGTGCAAGGCAGGAACCTATCCCGGGCAGGGTGCCAACCCGCTGCAGGACACACACACACACACACCAAGCACACACTAGGACCAATTTAGAATCGCCAATCCACCTAATCTGCATGTCTTTGGACTGTGGGAGGGAGGAAACTGGAGCACCCGGAGATGCCAATTATCTTAACACATATGTCTTTACAATGTGAGGAAATTACAGTACTTGGAGAAATCACATGTTAACAAAGGAAAAATGTTCAGAAATAACATACAGTATACAGTGTCAGAGTCAGATATGAAACACAATTACTGAGCCATTTTGGCATTGGTACAGCTAAATATACCTTAAACACAAATTCATTTGCTATATACTTCTTTTCAAATGCAAAACTAATGTCTTTATAAACAAGTATATGTTTTGAAGGTGGTGAAGTACTGTGAAAGCTTTTTTCAGCAAAGGTAAAAAAACACATTGTGAGGTCTCTGAACTATTTTAAGATACCCTAAACCAAAACGAGATGGGATGCCGAAGTGTGCCTGCTATGTCTATGAAGGACTGCTTATCTGTTGCCGAGGCAACCACAGGTTCGCAGCGCAGCAGAAGAGAGCCGTGGAAACAACTACAAGCCAATTGGGATCACTGCGCCTGCCACCGATGGGTGATGCAAGGGATATTATAAATGCAGGGAACAGTATAACTTGGCTACTGACCTGGCCATGACCCTACCTCATTGCAGTGTCTGTGTATAGGAGAGTGGCAGCTCCCGCTGCAATAAATAACCCTGTTGTTCCTGTTTCATGTTGAATAAAGCTGGTTTTACTAAAGTACTGGGACTCAGCCTCATGTTTTGTGGTGCAAGACAGTGACTCATGCATCACAACATGTAAATTCAAACAGTAAAAACAAAAGAAGTTAAAAGACAAAACATTGCAGCTGTATGGTCTTCATGACGTTAGTAACTGAAAAGATGAAAAACAGGTTAACTATATAAGAGGAAGGAGGGAATTATTACTGTTTCCCAGTGTGCATTGTGTACAGATTTTGGTAGAAATGCTGTTTACAGAAATGACTTAACATGCTACACTTCTGTAACAAAAAATAAAATTAGACTTCTGAATAATGCAAGCAAAACAAAATAAGAAATCAGTACTTCTGCAACGAATTAAACACTGCATAAGTGTAAAAGACATTATGAAAAAGAGGGGATTTTCCATTTTGGGACTGATATTGATTGCTTCTTTTCTGCTTCTTTTTTTCTATCTCAAAAGAAAGTTTGCCTGGTTTAACCTGGGCCAGTGAGAAATGCTTTCAATAGATCTCTCAATAAAATGGCCAAACAGGGGAATTCATAAACCAATTGCCTGCAGCATGCAGTTTACTTTTGACTTTTCTTTCCAGTAACTTTCCCATGGGGCAAGAATGTCGATTCCCTTTTTTTCAGACTTTGTAGATGAATGCACTTTTGCTATCCAGTTTTGCTTTAGGTACACGACTTTTGATGCATATAAAAGGGGCAATGTGATATTGTAAAATATTGTGGGTGTTGTGAGGGATCTTAAATAGTATATTTATCTTAAAGTCAAATATTTAATTTTAATGTTAAGAAGAATCAATAATTAATTTGGTTGTTGTGGAACTATTACTTATTAATCATTCTTTAATTATTTTTAAAGTTTAATTCAGAGCTCAATAGTACATTATAAATCTATGCTGTCAATACAAAACATTTTGTTTTATTTATATTGAAATCCGCATAAGCAGCCAAATATGATATTAAACTGTGATTTATTAAGTCATTTTTCTGTTTTAATTAACAGAACAATCTTCCTTCTCTGTATATCTCCTTGATGCTGCTGCTTTAAGAGCCACAGTGTATAAAGCAACCTGTTCCCTATTTCAAGTTTAAATCCAATTTCATATTATTTTATTACCTGGGACAAAATTATCAGTGCTAATAAGCTAATTATATTTGTAAAATAATTTTCTAAATCTTTTAATCCCAAATCATGTTGACAAAATACCATATCCTATCTCAGCAGCTCTGAACCCTGGATGGGACTTGAGTTCATCACTGGGCACACTCATGGATACTCACCCACAATTTAGAGTAACTATACTAGATTACTACTTCTCAAGTAAGGCACACTTATTTGATCATAGGTGACTGCATTTCTACAAAGGTTACAAGCAACTTTGGATATTACATTACAGTAATATGTAATACAGAATTCCTGATATACGTAATGTTGCAGCTTGAGGTTTTAATATGCATGTGTGCATTTTACTTAAGTTCCATTCTGTTTTTTGACTGCATCTATCCTAAGCCTATTATATAAAACAACATTTTGTTCAATTATTAGTCCATAATGGTCTTTTAAAGAATATATTGCATTTATAACCTATTAGTGCTTGTAAAATACAGTACTTACTGACAGCAGTCACTGGTTTTATATTAAAAGCATGTGTAGTAATTTGCATTGTACCATAACTTTGTTCAAAAACAGCACAAGGAAAAAGTGCACAAAGCGCACTTAGAGAAATCAGAAATTGCATTTGGTTGAAGAAAGACATGATACCACCTATATAATCAAGGAGATGTACTACTGCTTTAATAATAATTCCTATTACAAATATGATTTTTTAAAATTACTGACTTGAAGATACCCATTTTACTATCAAGTTTCTTTGTAAATTCCAGGACATGGATTCTCAGCAAAATGATTCAATTTAAACTGTAACTGATTCAGAAAATCCAATAGTATTTAATGTCTTTTTTCCACTGTGAGAAATGCACTTTAATACTAGATGTAATGAATGGCTCTCTCTCAATGATAGCTCAAGGTCGGCTACACAAATTGATTCTAACCTAAGTGAGGTTTAATGGTTTGCTTGGTTGACCAATGGATATCTGAAGGTGAAGAAGGCTGCTACAGCACATTAGAAAATCTAGAGCCCATGAGGCATTTTGATTTATTTTGTGGACAACTTAGTGAAATGTAGAGAATACCACAAGTATAGGATATATGAGCACTGTTAGCATACAGTAATTTAATGTGTCCGAATAATTTACTCCAGTACAAAATATGCATTAACCATAATCTAAAAGGCATGATAATGCTAATTTTAACATTGGCCTTTCCATGGTAAATGACTTCATCCTTAGCAGCATTACACTGAAATGGAATGGAGTGTATTATGAGATCTTTTCTGTGATGTTGCTTAAGGTGTTATGTATGCATGATCCCTTAAATACATATATAGTGTCAGTGCATGATTTAATTTCTGACAGATGACAGTTACTCAGTAAATACACTATATTTGAGTTTTTAAAGTATTTAAGGATTCCTTGTTACCCTGAATTAATTCCTGTAAGTTGGATTCGCCTTATGTGTACTAAAGTAAAGCTGTGCAAAGCAATTAGTTTTTGCCTGCTTGCCTACATAATCAACAAGATATCTGCTTATTATTTTCACCAGCTTTAGCATCTTTGAGCTTGATCCCAAGTAAACAAAAAAAAAATCAAAAATTAAAAACTCTCACCATACTCTACAATGGGTTCATCCATCCATCCATTATCCAACCCGCTATATCCTAACTACAGGGTCACTGGTGTCTGTTGGAGCCAATCCCAGCCAACACAGGGAGCAAGGCAGGAAACAAACCCCGGGCAGGACGCCAGCCTACCGCAATAAAATGGGTTCATTATATTCCAAATCAAATTCAAGACTTTTCTATTAAATATATTAGTTTTTCAAAATAATTGTCCATATGTGAGGTTTTATACAATATGTTCTTAATGATTTAATGTAAATGTAAATAGATGTGAAGAAGCTCTTTTGAGCTTGTAGGTATTACAAACCTATCTATCTATCTATCTATCTATATGCCCTCTTAATCCCACCATAGTGCTTCCACATCAAACTCTCCACATTACTCCAGATCTGTCCTGTCTCTACTCTTAGCTGGCTGTAGACTTCAGTCCCCTGAAGTCCAAGTTGTAGAACTGCTTCCAGCATTATGATTAGAAGGACATGAGGTACAACTGTCATAGATGTTGCTGTCCCTGTGCCTATTATTACTGTATAGACTTTTTAAAATTGTTTTTTTTTAATTTTATGTAAAGAAGAAAGGTTACTTACACATTCTTTAGTCAAAAACACAACCATAGAAATAACATAGCAAGAGACAGCACAGCACAGACGTTTTATTCCATAAGTAATTTCAAAGAAATGAAGCCATGCTCCTTTCCCCTACCTAGGCGTAAAAGGTACAGCTTTTCAGACAGACCCCACAGTATTTGCCTTCTAAAATGGCAATATCAATTTGATGCTGAATGGAAAGGAATGATTCAGGCCTGTCCTCCCTGATCTCACCCTTATGAGGCAGTGTCATCCTATCTTCCATAGGTATGGGCAATGAGCAGCCACTCAGTGGTTTAGTTCTATTCTTGATGGTATGAAATGGGCTCTCCTTTTAGTTTGGTGGTTTTCTGGTGATCCCTTTGGCCCTAGTAATCCCTTGTCAGCTGAGCACTCCCTCATACACAGAAGAGTAAATAGCATTAAACTATACATTCAGTTTTAATTGTTCCAAATAAATTTAGCTGTGAAAGTGACAAAGAAAAGATAAACTATGAAAATAAAGGTCCTCTGCTTATATTGTGTCAAAGTCACAGAATTCTGTAATAAAATATTTTGGATTTCTTATTTTGTACAGTATGAGCTTGTTTTGTCTTATTGTGTATACTAAACCTTTATAAATTATAAATAAAGCCTTGTAAAATGTGGTTTAATGTAAAGAATTGCAAAGGGCTACAACCAGGCAGGAGGAACATTAATAAAACACAAGATGGCATCTCTGTCCTACAAGAACCAACCTCTTAAAAGGATTTAAGGATTTATGCCGACACAGCATTGTCATCATCTAGACAATGTTCAATAGCAACTGCAAAAGTAAATAAAATGTTTTATGGTAAGTGTTGTATATAAATAAAGGAATTCTGTGCTCAGATTTTATAATGTGCTAGTGGGGGCACATCTGGAGTACTGTGGGCAATGAGCTTTACTCTTATACCATGCAAAATATTGGAAAATAAATCAAAAAAATAAATTAGAAGAGTACTGTATGTATATGAAGATCATATAACAAAAGTGAGTATGGATATATGAGAGAAACTTCATGCCAAATAAATCTGTTATAAAAACATATCACTACTTTATTTAAGGAACTAACGAAGCCTTTCTCACTGAAAATTACTTTTAAAAGTAGGAGCATCAGATGTAGCTTAAGAAAACTGGATTTCAAATTGGTTAATCAGTAGAAGACAAAGAATATATACATAGCAGGGCTCCAGACTGTGAGTAAAATAGCAACAATAATTTAAAGTTTAGTCACTTTTAACGACTGACAACACATCTTTTTTCTGAGATGTTATGTATTTAAGAACATCTTTTAACTGTTGACCACCATCCCCACTCACAGCTAGTCACATGAGGTAATTCATTACTAATATGAAGGCACCATACCCACATTTCATCATAACTAGGTTTACTCATTACAGCACGAACAGCAGCTGCTTTATCGTTTGGTTGGTTGGTGGCTATTTGAACAGTATTTGCAGCCACAGAAAGAGAAAATAGCTGGTACCACTTGATTTATATTAAGTGGAATAACAGTTCTTTGCAAAAATAATCTAACTCTCTGTTAGTGTCTATTGCTAATGTTACTGAAGCATATGAAGCACATGCAGGTGATCATAGTGCTCAAACTGTAGCTTATGATGCTACTTTTGAATTTGTGTGGTCTGACAAAGCACTGATGCTGCTCACAGAACTCCTGGAGAGCTAGACATATGTATTTGTTTCAGAAGATCCTTTCAGTGTTTACATGGATTCATAACTGACAACGTAATAGATACAATATTGAATGAAACCAACAGACATGCACAGTAACCAATGCAACTTTACATGCTGAAACACAGTTGAATACTGTATGTAGACTGATGTTATCACTCGTAATGAGCTGCTGGTTTTAATTTGTACTTACTGTATATTCAGGCATAATTCAGAAGCCTAAAATTAAAATGTGGTCAACAACAAAACCTCTACATTTTTCAAGTCAATTTAGCTGTATTTTTTCACCACTGAATACATCTTATTTTCTTTATAAAGTAAATAGCTTTAGAGTAACATTTTAATTTTTTTTTTTTTCAATGGTAAAGGAGTTAAAGTGCATGTGTTTACGTCCCTTCATCACAGCATACAGCAATGATGAGCAAAAAACAAGCAATCTTAATGACTACACTTTATAATGAAGGTGTACGCAAATATTTCATGAGAACCTTTAATAACAATGAAGTGTAAGATTAAAGGTTATTTTTTAGAGTTTGATGCATCTCACACTGGCTCCTCTACCACAGTAATTAATCATCAAAATTTATGTGGTGACCTTAATATAGGTACTTACAAAATTGCATCTGAATGACCACCTAAATCATTCTTCAAAAGGACTGAATGGAATTTTAGAAGTTTTTGGCTTCAGCAATTTCCATGGCTTAGGTATGGCAAAGTTAAACAAGTGATGTATAATTCTACATTTAGTTAGTTACAGGGAAAACTGAGCTTTTCAAGGTGACAGATCATTTCTAAAAAGAAATGTTAAAAAAAACATGGATCGGGATAGAAACTTTAAAATGCTTATGAATGTTTAATTGTGATGTTTGCCCTAAAGAAAGCAACTTTAGCTGTGTCTCAAGAATGACTTTAAAGAAGTGAAAATAAAATTGAATGCCCACTATATGAAAGGAATTACCTTTCACTTGTCATGCATGCATTCTATAACCATGTGGAAGGTTTAGGCAATGAAGTAAATTGGGGAATAGACGATGGCAAAACACAGCTACTAACCTTACTTCCATGTTCAATTCTAGAGTAGAGGAGCAACCCTCTGAAGATGTGTGACATCCCGTCTGAGTTGCTTTAGAAATCCCTCCCCTTCCGGTTTCCCTGGAAACTGGCATTCAAACCCCAGACCATGACTGCCGGAAGGCTGACTGCCCACAGAAGCACCTGTAAACAAGCACTATGAATAAGTGATTTTTTTGGCATTAATTGCTTTTTTTGTTTGTTTTTTCCATTCCTTTTATATTAGTGTTGTCACTATTAAACAGAGATCTGGGTGGGGACCGCAACACTTCACCCTGAAATGCCTCTTTCCTTCTCATGCAGTGTACTGAATTTATTGGGTGCATTACATACAAACTGAAAGTGCAAAGAAATGATTACGGCTACAAAAGCAAATTTAACTTCAGTCATTACAGACTGTGGAACTAATCTATGTGATAGAGATAATGTGATTGCACACTACAGACATTTCTTTAAATGTACTTGTTAACAGTGTTGTTGATTTAACTAAACTTAAAAATGACCATGATCTGGAAATATGGAGCAAAATAAAACGTATATTTTATAATGAAGACCAGACTGATTGGTGTCAAGATAAAGTCTGTGTATTTGAGGCAGACAGAGCCTACGTTAAAATGAGTGAATCGGGTGGAATAGGAGCACTCTTAAAAGTATAGATGGGAAAACATGCATTTTCCTTTCATTGTTTTCCACAGAGATTGAAATTGGACTCTCAAAATCTTCTTCCAATCATTCAGAATGATGTTCTAACTACTGACCCAAGGGAAACCATGAGCTGAGAGCAATTAGTGTGGAGTTAAGCTGTACAATTCACATTCCTTCAGTAGTGAAGTCTCAACCTTGGCACCCTTATAAATTTCAGCTTTGATTTATTCAGATGGAAATACAGGTCCAGAACAGTACAGAGCTGAACATCATCATATGGAGCATCTTGCTGCCACCTCAAATTATACTGATATTGAAGGAAGAGAAGGGTATATTTTACAAAAGAAAATCTGGTGTTTGTGCTGTTCTGCAACACACTACATGACCTATTTGGAGAACTGTCAAGTCTTAGGAAGAATTCAGTTATGTTGACTGAAGATGTGGCTACAATTTAAAGCTTTATTGTGATAAATAAACAAGTCAAGACAAGTCAAGTTGGGGAACATGCACTGGTACAGTGCGTTGCCGCACCCACTACACGGTGAAACAACTTGGGGTCCTGGTTTGCAACCCGCCAGGCAGACATGTGGTCCAGTCCCACCCCCCGGAAATGACCCTCTATCTGCCGCAGCCATGTGTTACGTGGGCAACCCCTTGGCCTGGTCCAGCCACTCGGGTCCCCAACAATGAGGATCTTATGTGCCGGATCACCCTCTGGGAAACCTGCTACATGGCCGTGGTGCCGTAACTGACGCTCTCTCACAATGCAGGTCAATGTGCCTCATTCGGGACTCCATGAGCAACCGCTCATTCGACACAAAGTCAAACCAACGTTCTCCAAGGATTTTCTGGAGAAACACAGTACTAAAGGAGTCCAGTCTTCGCCTCAGGTCACTGGATAGCGTCCATGTCTCACAACCATATAGCAAGACAGGACAACAACAACAACAACAACATTTATTTATATAGCACATTTTCATACAAATAAAGTTGCTCGAAGTGCTTTACATGATGAAGAGAAAAATAGACAAAGTAAGAATTTAAAATAAGAGAACATTAATTAACATAGAATAAGAGTAAGGTGTGATGGTCAGGGTGGACAGAAAAAACAAAAAAAAAAAAAAACTGTAGACGGCTGGAGAGAAAAAAATAAAATCTGCAGGGGTTCCAGACCATGAGACCGCCCAGCCTCCTCTGGGCATTCTACCTAACATAAGTGAAACAGTCCTCTTTGTATTTAGGGTTCTCATGGAAGGACTTGATGATGATGGTCATGTAGACTTCTGGCTTTTAATCCATCAATTTAGGGACATCATAGTGCTTTGATTAGGTGGTGGTGGCGCAGGTCAAAACCACAGAAAACCGGGAAAGAAACAGAAGAGAGAATAGGGGTTAGTACGGATTTTAAAGCCACCAAGAATAGTTATGATAATTAATTGAAAATACAGAGTATCAGGATTAATTTAAAATGAAGTTATGAGAAGTCCATGTTAAAGTAATGAGTTTTTAGCAGTTTTTAAAGAACTCCACTGTATTCACCTGGCATATTCCTATTGGCACGCTATTCCAGATTTTAGGTGCATAACAGCAGAAGGCTGCCTCACCACTTCTTTTAAGTTTAGCTCTTGGAATTCTAAGCAGACACTCATTTGAGGATTTAAGGTTACAATTTGGAACATAAGGTGTCAGATATTCTGATATATAAGATGGAGCAAGATTATTTAAGGCTTTGTAAACCATAAGCAGTATTTTAAAGTTAATTCTGAATGACACAGGTAACCAGTGTAGTGACATCAAAACTGGAGAAATGTACTCGGATTTTCTTTTCTTAGTTAGGAATCTAGCAGCTGCATTCTGCACTAGTTGCAAACGATTTATGTCTTTTTGGGGTAGTCCTGAGAAAAGTGCATTACAGTAGTCCAGTCGACTGGAAACAAAAATGTGAACTAATTTCTCAGCATCTTTCAATGATATAAGAGGTCTAACTTTTGCTAAGTTTCTTAAGTGAAAAAATGCTGTCCTAGTGATCTGATTAATATGCGATTTAAAATTCAGGTTACAGTCAATGGTTACCCATAAATTCTTTACCTCCATCTTGACTTAATCCTAATAACCTCATTATAACCATTATTGCCAATCACTAAAATTTCCGTTTTCTCTTTATTTAGCTTGAGAAAGTTACTATTCATCCATTTAGAAACACAAGTAAGACATTGTGTTAGTGAAACAACAGAGTCTAAGTCATCAGGGGCTATTGATAAATGCAGCTGTGTGTCATCAGCATAGCTATGGTAACTCACATTATGCCCTGAGATAATCTGACCTAACGAAAGTACCTAGATCGAAAAGAGCAGCGGACCCAGGATAGAGCCTTGTGGAACACCGTACAGCATATCATGTGTCTTTGAGTTGTAATTACCACAACTAACAAAGAATGTTCTACCTGCCAGGTAGGATTCAAACCAATTTAAGACACTACCAGAGAGGCCCACCCATTGACTAAGGCGATTTCTAAGAATGTTGTGATCAATGGTGTCAAATGCGGCACTCAGATCTAAGAGGATGAGAACAGATAAATGGCCTCTGTCTGCATTAACCCACAAGTCATTTACTACTTTAACGAGTGCAGTTTCTGTACTGTGATTTGTTCTAAAACCCGTCTGAAACTTATCAAAAATAGCATGTTTATTGAGGTGGTCATTTAGCTGCATAATGACTGCCTTCTCTAGAATTTTACTTAAGAAAGGCAGGTTAGAAATGGGTCTTAAATTTTCAAAAGCAGAGGGATCAAGATTATTCTTCTTGAGTAGGGGTTTAACTACAGCAGTCTTTAGACAGTCTGGGAAGACTCCCGTATCTAATGACGAGTTTACTATGTCAAGAATACTGTCAATTAGCATGCCCAATACTTCTTTGAAAAAACCTGTTGGTATTGGGTCAAGAATGCCGGTGGAGGGTCTCAGTTGAGAAATTATTTTATGTAAATCAGGTAAATGCATCCTGGTGAAAGAATTTAATTTGTTTATTCCGGAGTACTGGGGCTTAGGAGGATTCGCAGTGTTGGGGAGATATATAATTTCTAATATCATTAATTTTTTGATTGAAAAATCCAGCAATAGCCTTACAGGTTTCACTGGAAGTATTTTGGAGGCATTCCTTTGTGTTACCTGGGTTTAGCAGACAATCAATCGTAGAGAAGAAGACTCTGGGATTACTAGCATTGTTATTTATAATTCTAGAGAAATAGCAGTGCCTCTCAAGATGGACTGTGTTATTGTATTCTGTTATTTTAATCTTCAATATCTCATAGTGGATAGTTAATTTAGTTTTCCTCCATTTACGCTCAGCTCTATGGCATGTTCTCTTTAAATCAGACACTCTTTGGGTCTTCCATGGTATAACAATGCTAGAAGATTTTTTAACTGTCTTTTCAGGTGCAACTATGTCAACAGCAGCTCTCACCTTAGTATTAAATTTTTCCACCTTACTATTTACATTATCCTCACTATTTTAGTTAGCACTATAAACAGCCTGATTGCTTAGAATGTTTTAAAGCTGCTGATGAATCAAAGAAGCGTTTTTTAACAATATGCTTCTCATGAATATTTTCTATCAATATTTCATTATTAAATAGTAAAAGAAAATGGTCTGATAGACCAATATCAATGATTTGCTTTACATCAACTTTTAGTCCTTTGGTAATCACTAAGTCTAACGCATGACCTGCTTTATGTGTAGGCTGATTAACGTGCTGTCTCAAATCAAAAGAGTCCAGGAGGTTCATGAATTCTTTTACTTTTGGGTCACACTGATTATCGATATGAAAGTTAAAGTCGCTGACTATTAAGAGTGTGTCATAGTTCGTAATTATAATTGACACTAAGTCTGAGAATTCCTCAAAGAAAGACACATTAAATGTAGGAGGTCTATACACGGATAATACTAGAAAGTGAGAATCTCCATGAATAACAACGGCAAGATACTCAAAGGACTTGAATTTACCAAAACTGACATCTTTACACTTTAACCGGCTTGAGTAAATGTTTGCTAAACCACCACCCTTCTTTCCCTGGCAACCCGCAAGAGTAAAACTGTAATTCGGAGGCGCAGATTCGATTAAAACAGCCGTGCCATTGGAGCTAAGCCACGTTTCATTTAGTGCGATAAAATAAATTTTTCTATCACTAATAAGATCGTTGATGAAAAACATCTTGTTGGTTAATGCTCTAACATTTAATAGTGCCATATTTAATGTTTCGGAGGAGCAGAGCTGAATTCTATGTGCGTTATGAGTATTTGGAATAGAAACTTATTTTTATTAGCGCTGCTCAGGAAGCACCAGGACTTTAAAGACTTGGACCTTCGCCCTTTTGCATAGATATCGGGAGTGCCACACACCCCTTTCCAGTGACCTCATGACCCCCTATGCTCTTCCAATCCGTCTACTGACTTCACAGGAAGAGTCACCAGAGACATGAATGTCACTGCCAAGGTAAGTAAACCTCTCAACAAGGTCAACACTCTCTCCGCAAACAGACACACTGCTGATGGCTGTGCCCAAGAGGTCATTAGGCCTGGATCTTGGTTTTTATCCAGGACATTCGCAAGCCCAGACACTCAGACTCCTCGCTCAGTCTCTCGAGCGCCCTGATCAGAGTCTCCATTGACTCCGCGAAGATCACAGCTTCGTCAGCAAAGTCAAGATCCGTGAATCTTTCTTAACCAACTGATGCCCCACAGCTGCTGGACCCCATGACCTTGCCCAACACCCAGTCCATACAAGCATTGAACAGAGTAGGAGCACTCCTCTGCAGGGCTGCCACCACACCAGGAAGTGCAGGAGATTGTGGAACACCTGGAGCACTGCCAGGTGCTCTATAAAATGGGCTCAATCACTCCATTCAGGAATCCAGAGTCAGGAGGTGGAGGACAAAAGTTTGCTAGAGGAGGAGTGGAGGTGGACAAGAGACAGAACAGACTGACAAGAAGAAGAAAAAGAAAGAGATGGTGTATTGGGGCATACTGCACTATAAAAGATGGGAGATGAGGGAAAAATGTTTCCCACGCTTAATAAAGGTATGCTGTGTGCTTGACAAGTGTCTGTTGTGTCTGGAGTTTGGGGAGCTGAACACCCTCTGTTGTCCACATTCTATACAGTTTATCATTCTAAATCTATGTATAATTTTCCCTACACTGACCAATACTAAAAAATATACATGCATCATGATATTTGCCCTTCACAAGCCACCTTACAGTGGAGTGTTCCAATGTAAATAAACTAGCAGAAGTGGTTTCTGCCAGAGCTACATGCTTTCTTTAAACATTCAAGTCCATCCTGTATATTCAAGCTACTATTAACATAGTTGGTAAGTTATATACAATATGAGGTTGACTACAGTCCCATGGACCTTAATAATATTTGCAACTCTTGTCACAAGAACATCAGGCTGTTTGGAGATGGTTGCAAAGCCTTCGCCTTTAACACGTTTATCCACAATTTGCTTTCTAATCTCTTCAGAGAACTTTCTCCTCTGCTTTCTCTGCTCCACGTTCACTGTGGGACACAAGATGATATCTAACAGCAAAGTGACTACTTTTTTCTTTTTAAATAGGCTTAATGACTGATTGCATGACTGAAGACAGGTGTGATACTAATAAAGAAAACAGCTACTTTGAAAAGTCACTCAAATCCAATTATTTTAATCTTTTCTAGGTGTTCCATCAAATGAGTCCAGGCCATTTTAAAATATCTTTGTACAATAAGCAATATTTTATCTCTTTTCACACTTGATTTGCTTTACTCAATGACATATCAAAGGCATGCTGAGGGTAGGGAAATCTGCAGGTATCTGTGGTATGTGGGGTGAACTTCTCCATGCTGGTGGTAAGGCTGTCCTCTTTGCATTGCAAGCGATCTTTGCTTCCATTTGGAAGACAGGCGTCATCCCAACTGACTGGAAAACAGGACTTGTGCCTATCTGGAAGGGGAATAGTGATCACCTGTATTATGGAGACTGAGCAAGGAGCCTGAGCGTCTGCGCTTGCGAGTGTACTGGATAAAAACCAAGATCCAGGTTTTTTAATGACCTCTTGGTCACAGCCATCAGTGGTGTGTCTGTCTGTGGAGAGAAAGCTGACCTCTTCAAGAGGTTGACTTACCTCGGCACTGAAATTCTTGTAGCAGGTGACTCTTCCTATGAAGTAAGTTAATGGATTGGGAGAGCATGGAGGTTCATGAGGTCACTGAAAAGGGGTGTGTGGCATTCCTAATAGCTCTGCAAAATAGCGACGGACCAAGTCTTTAGAGTCCTGGGGCTTCCTGTTTTGCTATATGGTTGCGAGACATGGACATTATCCACTGGACGCCTTCAGTACTGTGTCACTTCAGAGAATCCTTGGGTACTGTTGGTTTGACTTTGTGTCGAACAAGCGATTGCTCACGGAGTTTCAAATGAGGCATATTACCTGCATTGTGAGAAAGCGTCAGTTATAGCAGTATGGCCATGTGGCACAATTACCCAAGGTGAAACGGCTCACAGGATACTCATTGTTGAGCACCCGAGTGGCTGGACCAAGCCAAGGGGATGCCATGTAACACCTGGCTGTAGCAGACAAATCGTCATTTCCGGGGGGTAGGGCTGGACTGCGGGGTTGCCAACCAGGATTTTGAGCTGTTTCGTCATGTGGTGAGTACGGCAACGCATTGTACCAGTGCATACTCTCCAACCTGACCTGATCTGACTTTGAGAGCTATAGGTGTATCAACAAATTTGTCCATGTCCATATGTGCTTTTATTGCTTTTATTTTAAATGAGAAGTTAAAAAATAACCAACACTGGGTCAAAAAATGACAGCCATCAGGATGACTGCCATATTAAGTTGAATTGGCTTTAACTCAGACTTTAACTCAGATACTGTTTTAGTTTTTTCGTACAGCTCTTAAATGATTGACTGAATCACTTACAATCTTAACCTACATTCTAACATTAATAATGGCAGACTGCAAGCAATACAGCCTCTGAAGAATATATAAACAGTCTGCAGATTGCTGATTATAACTAACATTTTTGTTAAGACCAGCTGTCATGTAAAAATAAAAATATTAATAAACACTCAGAAACAGGGACACAGAACCATACTGGAACAACATGTGGTGTAAAATCCTAATAAACCCTAACACCAGCCTGGAAGCTACCAGCATAATTATGTTTCCAAGAACTTTCTTCACACCTGGATTCTATCTGAGCAGGACTGAGCAGTTTCTTATTAATTAGACCTCAAATGAAAGCTAGAATCCCCCAATCCAAAAAAAGGCAACAGCTTTTAGCAAAGAAAGATAAACTGAAGAAAAATAAACTGGAGCACTAATTTAAAAATATGTTAAAATACATAAAGAAATAGAATGTGCAAGAGGACTGGCACATGTGGAACAGTGCTGCAAACCACCCCAAAACAATCAGAAAACCTGCAAATCTCCCCACACTTCAAGGTTTTCTCTTATAGTATAATCATATGACCAAATATGGTCAAACCCATAACTAACATCCATGACATCATAATACAGCTTCTTCTTCTTCTTCTTGTCCTTTCAGCTGCTTCCATTAGGGGTCGCTACAGCGGATCACCTTCTCCCATATCTTTCTGTCCTCTGTATCTTGTTCTGTTATACCCATCACCTGCATGTCTTCTCTCACCACATCCATAAACCTTCTGTTAGGCCTTCCTCTTTTTCTCTTCCCTGGCAGCTCTATCCTTAGCATCCTTCTCCCAATATACTCAGCATCTCTCCTCTGCACATGTCCAAACCAACGCAATCTCGCCTCTCTGACTTTGTCTCCCAACCGTCAAACTTGAGCTGACCCTCTAATGTACTCATTTCTAATCCTATCCATCCTTGTCACACCCAATGCAAATCTTAGCATCTTTAACTCTGCTACCTCCAGCTCTGTCTCCTGCTTTCTGGTCAGTGCCACAGTCTCCAACCCATATAACATAGCCGGTCTCGCTACCGTCCTGTAGTTTTTCTCTTTCACTTTGGCTGATATCCGTCTGTCACAAATCACTCCTGACACTCTTCGCCACCCATTCCACCCTGCCTGCACTCTCTTTTTCACCTTTCTTCCACAATCCCCTTTACTCTGTACTGTTGATCCCAAGCATTTAAACTCTTCCACCTTCACCAACTCTATTCCTTGCATCTTCACCATTCCACTGACCTCCCTCTCATTTACACACATGTATTCTGTCTTGTTCTTACTGACCTTCATTCCTTTCCTCTCTAGACATCATAATACATAGACATCATAATACAGCAACCTCCTTAAATCACTGGAAGCAAGAGATTGCCAGCAAACAACACACACCATTTGAGTTTACAAAGGTAAAGTCCCAATGTCTATTCACCCTTTTTTGATTCAGCTTAACAACAGAGGAAGTATGCATTATAACATCTTGTTGATTCAGTGATAGAATAATAATAAATAAGAATGGAAAATTTAAAGGCAATAAGTAGTTACAAATGATATATTACCAAAATTTATTACCCTTAAACTTGTAGCATTTAAGTACATAACTATTGTTAGTATTGACATGCTTCTTTGTTTATCATCTTCTTGTTTTTCCTTCTGGTACAAACAGCCCCAAATTGCAGGGAGATAATATTACCCCATTTGGGGTGGCTTGTGGAGATGACAAAAATAGTGAGGTTAATGCTGAAATAAAAAAAAAAGTTAAAATGTAAAGGTTACTGTAAATGTGTGTCAAACTTCAATGTTGTAGCTTGAAAAACTGCATAACAAGCAATCAAACAGAGAATGTCCTTTATAGATAGTAGACTTCAGATGAGATACATCAACTTAAAGAGAATTTTATTTTTAAATTTTTATACCATATAATTATCTTCTCCAGACATGTCTCTGTTTCATTTATACTCATGCATGTTTAATCCTGTGTAAATGGAATTGTTTAGCTCATATGAAATGTTTTTCTGCCTCAACTGAAAAAAAAAAAATATATATTCCCCGGAGTTTAATCAATCTTCAAAAATTCTCAAGTGCAGAATGATTAGAAGCAAAGTTTAAGATGCTTGCAAACTCAAGCAACATTAATGGGACTCTAATTAAATAAAAGTGAGAAGAGTCAATGCGTATTATTGATGAGAGAATGCAACCACAAGTTCACAAGCTTTGATTGAAGTCTGCAAAGAGCTGGCTAGTCATGTAATTTCCTTATTGTTAAAAGTATTATGTCCAAACTGCTGTTATTTGCCATTCATTCTTCCTTTTTAACCCATGTCACAAAATGAAGTATGGCATATTAAACTTAATAAGGCAATAAAAACTAGCATGTTTGTGTTTATGTCAAAAATGATATCTTTGTTAGAGCATGTTAGAGCTACCAAGGAAAAGCACAATTTACAATATCTTTATTTTAATGTAGGAAAGTGTAGAATCTCAGCTAAAAAAATGCTGAGATTTGGAGACAGGGTCTCTTATGTGGCATGCAGCTCGTCAGGATCTCTGTCTCTTTTAAATCACTGGAACTGTTTTGTGATGTTTGTTCATTTCATTTGCAGGTTCTGTGATACTTATGGGTGTATGACTACAGAAAACTGATAAAGCAGGGTACAGCAGAGATAACATTGTGGGGTGCAAATGCCGTTATGCTCCATAAAAAACGTGAACTTACACAATTAAAGTCTGAACTGAAGTTTTGCCATAGTATACCTGCTTATTCTTGTTCTTTTTTCAATCAAGCACAAAAGGTTTAAACATACAGTAACTGGTTGATTTTATTCTATAATGGAAATGTACAGAGGGACTTTTTCCTAGCTGTATTTACTGGTTATTTCAATTTTACACAAGGTAAAACTCAATGAAAATTGTATAAAACAATACCTCAGTAATATTCTGCTTTTTCTGATGGTGTTCACAATAATGTGAGGAGCACCTACTGCGTTTGCGATGTATGTCTGTGCGTCTCTATGTATGAAACAACTCGTCTCCCAGGGCACCAGTTTTGTTAAAATTTGAAACATTTATTCTTCAAGGATCTTGAAAACACTTGCAAAGCATCAGTAAAATTTTTATTCATCTCTGCTATATGACCTACTAACAAAACTTCACTTTGGAGTGGTCTGAGGTGCCTTAACTGAAACGCATTTCTCTTGATATTGCATTTTTATTTTTTATATTAAAAAGTATTTTTACCATCATATCAAAATATGCCATACTGCACAGAGATGAATATCCTATCTACTGATATCTTATAAGTGTTATGAAGACCAAAAGAACCCTTTTCTAAGGTCGGAAATTAGCAATAGATGCATTTTTGCGGTATCAAAACTAAAGTGTTACCGAAAACGATTTAAAGGACATACTATAATTGGAATAACACCCATTTTATGAGTATAAAATAAAATTAATTTTTGTTTATATATTACCATCTGTCATGATCCAGGAGACCAAAATATATATTTTTTACTATTTTACTGTAATATTGTTAAATGGCAAAGGTTAGTTATCTAAGTGTGAGACAGCATAAATGCAAAAGAAAAAAAACACACACACACACACAAAGCAAGATTTCTTAAATAGGAAGTCAGAACGATACAGGGTTTCTTACATTGAAAGAAACTGTCATCATTTTCAGAAACCTGGTAAGGTCAAAGTCAGGGTCAACCATCATTTGAAAAGAAGAGCCCAGAGTCAAGGGCTATCAGGGAAATTAATTCATTAATTGGAGACGTGACTGGGTCAAAACTAACAAATAACTGTTTTAGTAAATAAAGCAGTAACTACAAGATCAAATCAGAGAGTCACATAAACTAAATATGTGGTGTGGAAGCCAGCCCGGACACAGACAGACGGACACCGATGGTTCAAGCACCAACACACGTTTATTATACATTATTTACAGTGAAATAGCACACAACCCACTTTCACCCCCAAAGTCCAGGCCTTTTCCAATGTCTTCCTCTCTAGGTCCGCCTCCACTCCTCTCCTCCCGAGCTCCGAATTTCTTCCTCCCGACTCCAGCCATCGAATGGAGGGAGGCAGCCCCTTTTAAACCCTGCCGGCACTCCCTGGTGTCCCTGGTCTTCTTCCCCCCAGCACTTCCAGGTGTGGCAGAGGTGCTGAGGACCAGGGCTCTCCAGGCATCTGGGAACCCCCTGGCGGTGACCATGGGCCCCTATAGAGTTGAGCTTCTAAACTCTGTACCCGTGGTCCCCAAAGCCACCAGGGCGGTCACCCCCTAGTGGTCTGGAGGAGGCGTAATCCCTCCTCTGGTCCATTCTGGGCATCCCGACTGGGTACCGCCCCCAGACTCTTGCCACTGTGGCTAAACACCCAGTTGGACATGCCTGAAACACCTCCCCAGGGAGATTTCCAGAAGGCATCGATGCCTGAACTACCTCAACTGGCTCCTTTCAGTGTGAAGAAGCAGTGGCTCTTGCTCCTCCCCAATGTCTGTGCTTCTCAACCAAAAGCTGAGCTCTGCAAAGGAATCTCATTTCTGCCGCTTGCATCCGTGATCTAGTTCTTTTGGTTACTACACCCAGCTCATGACGATAGGTGAGGGTAGGAATTTAGATCGACCTGGTGAACCAAGAGCTTCATGTTTTGGCTTAACTCCCTCTTCACCATGACTGACAGATACAACATCCGCATAACCGTGAATGCTTCTCCACTCCACCTGTTGATTTCCAGCTCCCTTATTCCATCACTTGTGAACAAGATCCTGTGATATTTAAACTCCTCCACTTGAGACAGCATGTCATTCCCAATGCAAAGAGGACATTCCGGCTGAGTACCATGACCCTAGACTTGGAGGTGATGATCCTCATCCCGGCCACTTCACACTCAGCTGCAAAACGCCCAATGAAGCCAGTTGTACCACATCAATCACAAAAGGCAGAGATGTGATCATGAGGTCACAAAACTGGACACCCTACACTCTTTGGCTACTCCTAGAAATTCTGTCCATAAAAATTATAAACAGAATCAGTGACAAAGGACAGTCCTGGCAGAGTCGCCCACTGAGATCAAGTGTGACTTACTCCTGGCAATATGAACCAAGCTTTCTTTCCTGTTGAACAGGAACTGAATAGTTCACAAGAACAAGCCCGTTGTCCCATATTCCTGAAAAACTCCCCACAGGACACCCCGAGAGAGACAGTCATATGCCTTTTCCAAGTCCTGAAAACACATGCAGACAGGTTGGGTATGCTACCATGAACTCTCCAGAATCCTCGTGATGGTAAAAAGCTGGTCAATTGTTCTACGCCAGGACAAAATCTGCATTATCTCTCCTGAATCTGAGGCTTGGCCAATAATAATAATAATAATAATAATAATAATACATTTTATTTAAAATCGCCTTTCAAGGTACCCAAGGATACTGTACAATAATATAAATAAAATCAAACAGTCCAATGTATACACAAAGTTATTGAGAACATCCATCCATCCATTATCCAACCCGCAATATCCTAACTACAGGGTCAAGGGGGCCTGCCGGAGCCAATCCCAGCCAACACAGGGCACAAGGCAGGAAACAAACCCCGGGCAGGGCGCCAGCCCACCGCAGTTAATGAGAACAACAAAAAGTAATATTAAAAACATAAGTTTTAAGTTTACATTTAAAAACAGAAAGTGAGGTACAGGTATGGCGCTCCAAAGGCAGGACATTCCATAACTGTGGCCACGATACACTAAAGGTCCTATCACCCATAGTTCGTAATTTGCACAGTGGAATGGTTAACAGCAAGGAGTCAGAAAAACGAAGTGAATGTGATGGAGTATATGGACATGATAATGAAGACAAGTAAGTTGGGGCAAGACCATGAAGAGCCTTAAAAACTAAAAGGAGAAGTTTACATTGAATGCAGAAAGGGACAGGTAGCCAGTGTAATTTTAGGAGTGTAGGAGTAATATGCTCCTAGTGTTTTAAATGAGTAACCACTCTTGCTGCTGAATTTTGTACATATTGTAACTTGTTTAGGCTCCGAACTGGGATACCAAACAACACTGCATTGCAGTGGTCAAGTCGTGAGGTGACAAAAGCATGGATGAGTGCCTCAGTTGCAGTATCAAAGAGCAGTGGACACAGAATTGAAATCTGCTTAAGGCAGAAAAAGGCAACCTTGGTAATATTATTGATATATGGATCAAAGGAGAGTGTAGGGTCAAGAATAACACCAAGATTTTTAACCTGTGCAGACAAGGATGTAATAAAGCCCGGGATTTTGACTGAGAAATTGTCAATTTTCTTTGAAGTGCCTGGAGATGCAATAATTAAAACCTCACTTTTATGACTGTTAGATCAAGAGAGAGTTTTCAGACAACCAGTGTTTAATGTCAGGCAAACAGGCAACCAATGCAGGAGGATTTAATTTTTACATAAGCCCAGTGTGTAAATAAATTTGTTTATTGTCAGCATAATAGTGAAATAGTAGACCACACATCTAATAATGGCACCATGAAGAAGCGTATAGATGATAAAGAGCAGAGGGCCAAGAACTGATCCCTAAGGGACACCCTGAGACAAATAAGATGGGTCAGACCTAAACTTACCAATGACAACAAATTGTTGTTGGTCCTTAAGGTATGATTTAAACCATGCAAGTGCACTTCCAGTTTAAACAAAAGAATATCATGATGTACCATATCAAAAGCAGCAGTGAGGTATAAAATAGTCATTAGTGTTAAAAGACCACAGTCAGCTGTGATTAGGAGATCATTAGTCACTCTGACGAGTGCTGTCTCTGTACTGTGACTGGCCCTAAAACCAAATTGGAATTCCTCAAACAGGTCATTAGAGGCAAGATGGTCTTTCAAATGGTCTGAAAGAGCATGTTCTAGGATTTTACTAAGAAAGGGAAGATTTGAAACAACCAATAGTTTTTAAAATCCTCAGGGTCAAGTCCAGGGTTTTTATGCTGGATGACAGCAGGCCTGTATAAAGAGATGTATTGATAATATTAGTGATAAAAGTAAGAAGGCAAAGCAGCCAAAGAAGAAGGCATGGGGTCTAGAACACAAGTAGTTGGCCTGGCTGTCATGACAAGCATACAGACTGCACGGTCATCCAACAACTGGAAACTAGATAAACAGCTTCCAGTTAAGATAGGAGATTGACACAGCTTTGATCAAACAAGTGGACCTTTATTGAAATTCAGAATACATCAAATCAATCTTATTATTAAAAAAGGACAGAAATGTCTGATAAAGATCAGAGGAAGCAATCAAAGCAAAGTTATTCACAGGTTTAAGTAGCTTATTCACAGCAGAAAAAAGCTGACTACATAGAATGCTATTAGTATAATAAACAGTCTTAGTTTTCTGTAGTGCCTGCTTATAGAGGACAACATGTTCCTTGCAGGCAGTTGCATGGGCAACCAAGCTTGTTTTCCTACAAAGGCATTCAAGCCTCATCCATAAGCTTTCATGTGACGCAGCTCAGGAGAAAACCAATGAGCAGAGCGTGTAAATGTCACACTATGAGTTTTAAGAGGAACAAGATGATCCAGAGTAGATGAAAATACATTGTCATAATGATGAACTAAGGTAACAGGTAATAAAGAAACACCAGCTAGAGGAGGATGCTGCTTCAATGTACTTACAAGGGTAATGGTATTGATATTTTTTGAGTTCCTAAAGGTGATGTTATGAGGTGATTGTTGCCCATGCGACTAACCAGGGAAGAGCATATTGAACAAAATAGGTTTATGGTCAGAGATAGATAGATCAATACTGTATAAATTAGCAAGAGTAATACCAAAGGAAACTGAGTAAGGAAATTGACATGCTGAGTAAAATCAAAGCATTGCAGTATATAAAGAAATTTAGTTACATGTGAGGAATTCACTACATGTAAGTCTACATGTAAGTTAAAATCACCAAGCAGTAACACAGCAGGATACAAAGAACACAGAGAAAGGAGCAATTCAGTGAGTTCTGTCAAAAAGACATGGGACTGTTTTCGAGGACGACAGACAAGTAATATCAACTGAGGCCTTGCACCAGACAGCAGTAATGCCCGGTACTCCAATGATGAAACATTGTGAGCAGAAACTGGCTTGACTCTAAACTTATAAGAATATATAAGTGTAACACCACCCCCATAGCCAGTGATACATGGTTTTTCCAGAAAGCAATAGTGGGGTTGAACAGCCATATTTAATCCAAGACAGTCATTAGGTTGTTGCCAAGTTTCTGTCAAGCACAAAAAATCAAAATCATGTCCCACAACAAAGTGTGCAATAAAAGCATTTTGCATAGAGCTAGGGGATTCTGGCATTTGCTGCATTAATGATACAGACTGCAAGTTCTCAAAATTTACAGCAAGAGACAGCCCAGTAGTGATAGCAGAACAGTCATGTAAAAAAAACGGTGTCCAGATCTAGTCAATATTATGAAGAATGATAATAGTCAAAATTCTGATGCAAGCCTGCGCAGAATTCCTAAATGACTAAACAAAAGGCCAACAGCTGGATCCTTCTTTTCAGCACATTAGGCATAGGTCTTCCTAGGGAGGCTGAGGAGTGCGATCACCCTAAAGTTAAAACACATCCTCTGGTCCCCTTTTTTAAAGTCGGGAGCCACCACCCCAGTTTACAATCCTGAGGCACTGTCCCCTGCCCTTCTTGCAGTGTTGAAGAGGCATGTCAGCCAAGACAGCCCAACAACATCCAGGACCTTTATTCATCACCAGAGCCTTGCAACCGTGCAGTTTTTTAATTATCCTAGTGACCGCAGCTTCAGTGCTGGATGAATCCTCCTCTGAGTCCCCTGACTCTGCATTGTTATTTTCAGAATGAATATTTTTTCATTTTATTTCTGATTATAGTTTCCGTAGTTTTGTACTGAATTGAAATAATGCTTATTGGTCTTTAGTTATCGGATCCATTTTGTCCCCCCTCTTGGGGTCTAGAGTAACATTTGCATCTTTCCAGTCATCAGGTATTTCTCCTATCTGAAATGATAGCCAGAATATACTGTGTAAAGGGTAGAAAAAGTCTTTTATTTTTCTTAGCACTACAGGTAAAATCCTCTCAGGCTTAAATGTCTAAAGCACATCTAACTCTTATTCAGAGTAAGAACATTAGAACATTAGAATAATCTAGACAAGGGCAGGCCATTCAGCCCAACAAAGCTTGCCAGTCCTATCAACTTAATTCTTCTTAAAAATATCAAGTCTAGTTTTGACAGTCCCTAAAGTCTTACTGTCTACCATGCTACTTGGTTGCTTATTCCAAGTGTCCATGGTTCTCTGTGTGAAGAAAATGTCTTTATGTTTGTGTGAAATTTACCCTTAACAAGTTTCCAACTGTGTCCCCGTGTTCTTGATGAACTCATTTTAAAATAACAGTCTCGATCCACTGTACTAATTCCCTTCATAATTTTAAACAATTTAATAATGTCACTTCTTAATCTTCTTTTGCTTAAACTGAAAAAGCACAGCTCCATAATTTCTCCATAATTCATCCCCTGTAGCTCTAGAATGAGCCTAGTTGATCTTCTCTGGACCCTTTTTAGTGCTGCTATGTCCATTTTGTAGCCTGGAGACCAAAACTGCACACAGTACTCAAGATGAGGCCTCACCAGTGCATTATAAAGGTTGAGCATAACCTCCTTGGACTTGTACTCCACACATCATGCTACATAACCTAACATTCTGTTTGCCTTCTTAATGGCTACCGAACACTGTCTGGAAACTGATAGCATACAGTCCACTATGGCTCCTAAATCCTTCTCATAAGGCAGTGGTTCCCAAACTCGGTCCTGGGGACTCGCTGTGGCTGCTGGTTTTTGTTCCAACCAACGTCCGTTTTTCATTGGACTCTTAGCCTAATTAAGTGAGTCATTATTTCCCAGTTTCTGTGTTTTGGAATCAATGTAGAAATTACAAAACTAAGCTTGGTAGATTTTTTTTTATTAAAATGACTAAAATGACTGACTAAGCAGTTATATGGGGAATGTGTAATTTTTTAAAGTTGTTAACAGTATTTTCAACCTAATTTTCATTCCGCTTTTCCAGGTGCTCTGGTTATTTAATTGATTATTTACAAATTAGTGGGTCGTTGCAGCTTTCATCATCCCGGGTATCTGCTATGCTGGTTGTTAATTGTCACTATTAGGGTTAAAAGAAGGGAACAAACTACACAGGAAAAGGGGAAAAAATAGGAAAACAACAAAAGAGAGTTAAGCATTTATAGCTTTAGTAAAAAATAGAAATATTTCTAAGTGTCTTATAAATGTAAAAACCATACTATTGTGTTTTTCTGAATGCAGAATAAGAGAAGGGTAAAAAAGACCAGCTAATTAAATGAGATTAGTTGTAATCGATAATTATCACTGATTGTGAATCTGGTGGGAACAAAAACCTGCAGCCACAGTGGGTCCCCAGGACCGAGTTTGGGAACCACTGTCATAAGGTGTACTCTTGATTTTCAGACCTCCCATTGTGTATTCAAATCTAACATTTTTACTCCCTATGTGTAATACTGTACATTTACTGACATTAAATTTCAGTTAGTCAGTCAGTCATTATCCAACCTGCTACATCTAACTACAGGGTCAAGGGGGCCTGCTAGAGCCAATCCCAGAGCGCAAGGCAGGAAACAAACCCAGGGCACAGCACACACGCACGCACACACACACCAAGTACACACTAGGGACAATTTCTGATCGCCAATGCACCTAACCTGTGGGAGGAAACCCACGCAGACAAAGGGAGAACATGCAAACTCCACGCAGGGAGGACAGGGAAGCGAATCCAGGTCTCCTAACTGCGAGGCAGCAGCACTACCACTGTGCCACCGTGCCACCCATTAAATTTCATTTGCAACAAATCTGCCCAAGCCTGTATACTATTCAAATCCTGCTGTAATAATTTAACGGATTCCAAACTATCTGCTAATCCACCTGTTTTGGTTATTATCTGCAAACATAACCAGTATGTTACTTAAATTCCTATCCATATCATTTAAATATATTTAAAATAGCACTGACATATGTGGAACAAAGCTCTTAATATCAGCAAAAACCCTTTGCTTCCTGTTTCTGAGCCAATTCTGCACCCATCTACAAGTATCACCCTGAATTCCCACTTCTTTTAGTTTGATGCCCAACCTCTCATGTGGCACCTTATCAAATGCTTTTTGAAAGTCAAGATAAATAATATATGTTACACTTTGATCATATCATTTAGTTGCTTCCTCATAGAATAAAGTTAAGCATAGAGTTAAACATGACTTCCCTCTTCTGAAACCAAACTGACTGTTGAGAAAAACTGCTGCATTTGCCATGTGCTGCTCAATCATATTTTTAATAATTCCTTTCATTAATTTTCCTGTGCTGCATGTTAAGGTTACTGGTCTATATTTGCTTGGATCTGTCCGGTCACCCTTTTTATATAGTGGGATAATATTTGCCATTTTCCAGTCCTTCAGAATCTCCCCAGTGCTCTGTGACTTCTGAAAACTATATGTCAAGGGTTTACATATGTGCTCACTAGCCTCCTTAAGAACTCAAGTGTAAATATTATCTGATTCTGGTGATTTGTTTAATTTTAGCCTATTTAATCTGAGCAGTACTTCTCCCTCTACAATTTCTAAATCACTCAGAACCTCCTTAGTAGCCCCGTTTACTGCTGGGAAGTTATCCACTTCCTCACTTGTGATGACCTCAGAAAAATGCAAGTGTAGAGCATCTGCTATTTCACTGTTTGTATCTTTTAATTCTCCTTTATTATTTCTGAGGCACTTCACCTCCTCCTTGACTGTTCTTTTACTTCTAAAATACTGAAAGTATCTCTTAGGGTTGTCTGTCGCCTTATCTGCTATTTTCCTCTCCAACTGTCATTTAGCCTCTCTAACATCGTTCTTAATGGTTGCCCTCATGTTCTCATACCCACTAAGATTTACTTTGGAGTTATAAGTCTTATACGCCTTATATAACTGTTTTTTTTTTCTTTGTAGCTTCTTGTTCAACTCTTTATTAACACTAGAATTACCAGAGCTTACGAAAAAATTTGTAGATCTGGCCCTCCTTAAATCCGTTCACACCTCTCCGTCAGCGTCTTTTGTCCTGTAAATGTGCCGATAAAGACAAGCAGCAAGCAGCTTACTATTCCATCCCCCCACCGCCGCAGAATGTGCACACAGTTCTCCCAGCTCATGCCTTGATTATCTGGGAGTGAAGTGCTGGAGTTTTAGAGTGGAAATAATAAATCGTTATTTGGAACACATGCATTTCATGTGTGTTCCATTTCTACAATAATCTGTGTAAACACATTGTTAAAACAGAAACGGTTTTTCATATTTTAGTAGTAAAAAAATAAAATGTTGGCATAAACTATATAATGTGTGAAGCCTGAAGTCCAAAGATCAAATAAACACTTTCACAAAAGGTTCAAGGATAAGAAAACAGCTTTCGTGGCGTAGCAGTAAGATTTGCTGACTTGTAATCAAGAGTCCCCGGTTCGATCCCGACTGCCTCCTATATTTGCCGTTTTCAGTAGTGAGCTGCTCTTATTGTTAATATTATACAGTAAACACATACATTTGGTTTGCGTCTGTAACAGACTGTGTACATTTATAGTACTTAAAGTAAAGTTACCGTTTTTTTTCCCTTTTATTCTATCAGTCACGATCACGATACATACTATGGCAACAAACCCAGAGATCTAACGCTGTTTTTATTTGAAACTGGGAATAACTGTACATGTGAGTGGTGTTTTCGGGCAATGGAACAGGACATTCTCTGATCTGGAGGGATAAAAGCTGACACACAAACGTTGGCAAATCTGCCTTCTTCGTATCTCACCGTCACTTGATTTTTTTTTTTATTCAGTTTTATTGAGTGTTTCTGCTCACACATTAGAGACAGTGAGTCCTACCCTACACTATGCTGTAGCAATGCTACTAATAGTTAGAACTGCATCTCCCAGCAGTCCTTTCAGGGGCTGTTGGGGTCAAAGGTGGCCAGAGGGGTTTAAAAGGAGGGCAGGTGTCCAAAAAAAAAAAAAAAAAGTTTTTTTTTTTTGTTTTGTTTGTTTGTTGCGTTATGTATATCTGCTGGACTGCTTGCCGTTAATTCTGCCATTTAGCATCATTTATCATCATTGTGTCCTGGATTGTATTGTTTGTTGGGGTCTGGATCGTCTGTCTACCTGTCTACTGTTTACTGAGGACTGTGTGTGGATTCATTGGCTTTCCCGGAAGAAGGAGCGCTCCTGAACCATCCATCTGTCATCATACTTACAGCAACTACCAGTAGGACTGTGTTTTCCATTCCCTTTCAGCATACAGATCGCTGGACTTAACTTTACCACTTCTCATTTCATCTGGTTTGGGTTTCCATGGACTTTGCTGTGTGTTTATTGTGTTTATATGTTAAATGTAATATTGCTGAAGGGATCAGGGTGGTATTATTGTTTTCATTTACATAATTTAATTTCATTATACTTTTTATCGTTTAAACTCCCAGCGTGTTCTTTTTTTTTTGTCTCTGTAGTGTGTGTGTGTGTGTCGTTCCAAGGCTGGAGTTGTCCCTGGTAATCCTCCAGTAAAATAAATAAATCACCACCTCATCGACGGTGTGAATCTTAGCGGCACTTGACCGCTACAATGCGACTCTTCGATTCCACCCGGGAGAGTAAATGCTAACATTATTCAAAATTATTGTCTGCTTTTACATGCATTTTTATTACTCTTTAATTTAATATTGTTTTTTGTATCAGTATACTGCTGCTGGATTATGTGAATTTCCCCTTGGGATTAATAAAGTATCTATCTATCTATCTTAAGCATCTCCAACCTTATTCCTAATCTAAAACTAAACTAAAGCTCTTTTTTGTTTAGTCAGAAGCCCTCCATTGCTTAACCTGGAAATCAAGGAAAATTGTTTTTATCTATGATAATGTAGGCAGGTATTCACAAGAGGAAATCAAGTCCTTGTTAGCTCAACATATTACTGTTCTACGACGGACATTCAAATATTAACAAGAATTTTACTTAGAAAATATACTTTGAATTTTCATTTAACTTTTTAGCTTTATTTTCATATTGCAAGGCATGCAGAAAATATTTTTGTAATTATTAAATGCAGAATGTGTGCCATAATGTAAAATATCTTCAATGTAAACCAACTGAAATAAAAACAAAGTTAGCATGTTTCTATTTAGCATTACAAAATAGCTAAATTAAATAGCGCCCTGCCATGGTTTGTTTCCTGGCTTGCGCCCTGTGTTGGCTGGGATTGGCTCCAGCAGACCCCCGTGACCCTGTAGTTAGGATATAGTGGGTTGGATAATGGATGGATGGAAATAGCTAATTCAGTGGTAGACTCCTTAATCACTATGATATTCATAATTTTCAACCGATTAAGCATCCCTGTTTTACATTTAAAATTAAAACATTACAGACCATCTGGTGATATTATTTTTTAATTACAAATACATTCCTTACATTAAAAATTACCATATAGGAACACTTGCTTTGTGTTCATTGTTCCTGTTGTTTAATGATGTAAAAGTAATAATTCCATCTGGTTTTGAACAAATTAAATAAACCACTTGAAACACGTTATCCAATTTTAATAGCCTGTGTGTGTGTATTTTTTTTAAGATGAGTTACAAAATAATATTTTAAATAAATGTAACAAACAAGCATTGTCAATGATGCAAAAACTTTTTTTACATTTCTATTTGATTATTTCTGTCCTGGATTGTACAATCTATACTAGGTAGATATTTCAGTTTAGTGCATTTGGTCAACCTACAATAAATAAATTACATGCCCACTTTTTAAGTGTTTTCCTTGACCATTAATTAAGAGAAAATAAGTAAAACATATGTGGCTTAGCTGGTTGACTGTTTTAAAGAAAATAAGGTAATAACAAAATAAGTCATTTAGAAAAATACTTTACTGGATTATGTGAAATGTTCTTTATATCAAGGCCACTGGAACAGACTCCTTGACCCTACACTGTTCTAGTTATACTCTTACTCTTGCTTGTGTATATCAATAGCCTGAACTTATCAACTCTGGTCCTTTTTCTGTTTGGGTCATGAAAGCTAGGGCCTTTATCAAGTTATCTACTGGCACATTTTTTGTTACTCAGTTTAAATGTTGTGGGATCAAGCATCACACTGTTGTCATCATTATCATGAATCACATCAATTACTTATATACGTGATTTTGCACTTTTGCAACATAAATCTTGCCTGTTATTAAGAAAATATTTGATGTGCATTTATCTCTTTGTTGTAACTGTCAAAATGCATAAACATCTTGTCTGACCTTTGAAACCAATATTTAATAGGGTTACATCTAGATATCTGAAATTCTGAAGAGACTGGATCACTTTTGTCACTAAGTTACAGAAAAGCTGACCACACTATACCATAAGCACACATTAAACAACTGAGTAGAAATATTTATGGATTCTTTTCTTTCCTTAATTCATATGTTTGAACCAGAATATTACCTTAACACTAGAATCCCTGAAATCTACGAAAAAACTTATAATCCCGGGCCACCTTAAATTCCTTTGTGCATCTCCATCAGCGTCTTTTGTTTTGTAAATGTGTCAATCAGCACACACAGCAAGCAGCCTGCTATCCCATCAAACACAGCTTAACTTGGACAAAAAAATCTCCCAGCTCATGTCTTGTTTATCTTGGTGTGAGGTGCCTGGAGTTGTACAGGGTAAATAATATATCATTTGGAACACATGCATTCCATGTGTATTCCATGTCTACAATGATCTGTGTAAATGCAGGATGGCAGGAATTGAGAGGAAAGAAATGTTGAACACATACCTAAAACAAACTTTTTTCATGTTATAGCACTAACAACAAAATTTTGACATGAAGTGTATAATGTGTGAAGACTGAAGTCCAAATATCAAATAAACACTTTCACAAAAGTTACAAGTATAACAAAACAAGTGCACTTTTATTCAAGACTATAACCATAGATAAAGAAATTGGGTTAGGGTACAATGCTGACACGACCACTTGGGTGGTGCAGCAGTAAGAACTGCTGACTTGTAATTAAGAGGATTCCAGGCGTGTCCATTTTGAGTAGGGAGCTGCTCTTACTGGTTTCTATTATAGTATAAAAACATACATTTTGTGAAAGTATTTATTTGATATTTGGAATTCAGTCTACACACATTATACACTTTATGTCTACATTTTGCCAATTATTACTAAATACGAAAAACGTTTCATTTTTTAGTTATGTGTTCAAAAATTCCTGCCTTGCATTTCCTGTCATCCTGTATTTACATAGATCATTGTAGACAAGGAACAGACATGACATATCAATGTATTCCAAATAATTATATATTATTTACCCTCTACACTTCCAGGCACCTCACACCCAGATAAACAGACTTTTATTTGGACAAGTCGGAGTCCAGTTCAAAATAATAAAATATATGCAGATGTTCGTCCAGTGAGTATTTTAATTTGTGCATTTGCTTTGCTGTCTCACCAGATGTTGATGCCATTCTAGATATTGTTTACTCTATGCTACTCATGCACACGCAGGGATTCGATATCAAGTCATTCCTCCTAGCAAAGAGGTTTCACCTATAACATAATGGCGAGTTTTGTTAACGTTTACAGCTGATTATCTCCCTCCATCTGTTGATACTGACATCAGTTGAAATCTGCCCTCAACCCCATGTGTCAACAGAAGTCGACATCCACCCCAAAAGAGTTAAAGAAATTATAGGCATTACATCAAATTAACTGTTTCATATAATAATTTGCCACAACTCCACTAACATGCGGTATATTATGTTCAATTATATACTATACTAGCAGAATACCCGCACTTCGCAGCGGAGAAGTAGTGTGTTAAAGAAGTTATGAAAAAGAAAAGGAAATATTTTAAAAATAACGTAACATGATTGTTAATGTAATTGTTTTGTCATTGATATGAGTGTTGTTGTCATCTCTCTCTCTCTCTCTATCTCTATCTATAGAGATATACATAGCAAAATACCCGCGTTTGGCAGCAGAGAAGTAAAAAGAAAAGGAAACATTTTAATAATAACGTAACATGATTGACAATATAATTGTTTTGTCATTGTCATGAGTGTTGCTGGCATATATATATATATACACTCACACACACACACACATATATATAAACATATATATACACATCATATATATATATATATATATAAATATATATACATATATACACATATATATACACACACACACACATATATATACACACAAACACATATATACACATATACATATATACTATATATACACATATATATATATATATACAAATCTACATATATATATTAGGGGTGGGACTCGATTAAAAAAATTAATCCAATTAATTAGAGGCTGTGTAATAATTAATCTTGATTAATCGTATGTAATCGCACATGTAAATTTGCCCCAAATCGCAAATGTGTTTTTTTAATTTAAAAGGGT
>JANRMT010062808.1:57782719-57818543 GCA_026402145.1 Polypterus bichir lapradei | reverse complement strand
TTCTTTTGTTAATCCAGACCTTCTAACACTGTTTGCAAACTATTGCTTTAATATTATCGGATTCACCTTTTTTCCATTTTGCCTTACAGTACTGTTTCAAATAGACTACCCTATCAATAATTTCAGTACGATCGGTATCATCTTCCAAGATTTACCGAGTATGCTCAGCTATGAAGTACCATTTCCCTACCATGGTATACATTAACACAACTCCAAACTGTTGATGTGTTTATTTAAATGTGCAGCATTTATATTTTTATGCATGCAATGTACTGAATTTTGCAAAATAATGTTATGCAACATTGTAAATTTTGTGACACAGTGGCATTTTATACCACACATCAGTATTTTAAACAACTCAGGATCAGGGAGCAAGCCAGGATTAACGAAAGTATCTGTTTTAACACTGTTAACACTTAAAGAAAATCTAGTGGCTTTTCCATTTTCATATTCATTTGACAATATCTAATATTACAATAGCTCCAATTAAGTATTAATAATGTTGTGCTTATAAATACTTTGATTTGGGGACTCAGAGTTCACTTACAATAAAGCCAAAGCTTTAACTCCACAGTTAAATTGACCAATATACTCCATGTTCAAAACTTTATCCAAAATGAATTCTTAACAGTGGAAGAAACCGGCTTCAGACGAAAACTGTCAGCAATTACACAGTTATTGACAATTGTGAATGAACTAAAACCCATATTCTTTTATGCAAGCAAATAAATCTTACCTTCTTTGAACTGCTGAATGCCAACTTGTGTAAAATGTCTGCTGTTTTCTAGAAGTTTCATTAACATGTCCTCCTGCATCCTCCAAATTCTATCGCAACTGAGGTGCATGCGCATGCGAGCATTGCGTATTTGAGTAACTTTAACTAAACTTTTGTATGATGAACTTTTTACTTAAATTATTCTATTACAATATATGAACTATTTTAAATAACATTTAATAACTTCTTATGAACTGTATTTTGTACTGTTAAAAAAGGGTAGAAGTGTAAATTTTGCCCATATATTTTAATATGTCACATTAAAAGTAAATTACTGAATGTAGATTTTACTCATTTTATACATATTATATTTACCACCACAAAAAAATAATTTTTATCAGTATAGAATTCTTCTAGCTCTTATGTCTTCTTCAATCTTCTATGTGAAATAAAGATTTTTTTGATCTGCCTTTTATGATAAGTTTGTTTCAAACTTCAAGCTAGGCTTTATTTGTTTTAGATGTGAACCAAGCACCACTACATTTTGAGGTTTTACAGTATTTGCATTTGAGATTTGTGCAACCCCAAAAATAAATAAATAAAAGCCAAAGCAAAAGTATGAACAGGATTTTCATCTTTGATTAGAATGAAGAAATTTCTTTTGCAGTTATGTGTCAGGGATATAAGCTCCTTGAGTTCATTTACTGTATGTGTTTTGTTTTCCTTGTGATTTCCAGTATCATGGCAGCAAGGTCATGTGGCTGGTCTGGGACATTATACGACTTGGGCTCCTGATTGTGGCAGCCATTTTGAGATTATAGAAAAGCAGTCCTGGAAGTGTGTCTAGATTGTCAGCTCATCTGTTCTTTTAGAATAGCCAGATTCCTTGTCTTCTAATTAATTTTCTTGAAATTTTGAAGTACTTTTCAACCTGTGCCAGTGAATTTTGAACAGTAAGTCCTTTCAGTGTTTTAAGTACCGTTTTCGTTTTTTGTTTTTTTTTTAACTCCCTTAGGGACAACTATTTTAGGCAAGTGTCTGTATAACTGACATAGTCAGGGTATGAAGTACGCTTTTCTGAGCTCGTCTAAGAGCCACCATTTTAGTCCCTTTTGTAGGCTTAAGAGTTTTTGCATCCTGTGCTGTTTCCTTGTTTTTGTGTCCCTGTTGCTTTAAAAATCCGGGTGATTAAGTGGCATACCTTCTGCTTATAAATAACTTTATTTTTAGTGCAACCTGATTATGACAATGTCTTCTTCAGGAAAATAATTAATCTGTATTTTACATGCTCGGGGCCCAGTGAAAGTTTGCATTTTGTTCATTTCCTTTTTGTGAATGCACATCTTTTCTTTTAATATGAAATAAATTTACTGAAGTATAGGAGATGAAAGAAATCAGTGAGTTTTTTTGACTTTTTTGAATAAAAGTTATTTAATTATCATTTAACTATTTTTTATGCCTGCTTCCATTTGTATATAGGAGGACAGCGAAAAATTGTTTATTTCAATCATGGAACTTAAAATCCAATTTTATTTCTTAAAATCACTTACTATATGATTTTGACACAACATGCTATAGTAAAAGTGTAATATACCTTTGTTGCTACATTTAAAATGTTAACTTATGTAAAAACGTTTTAACTTATTACCGATATGAAAAATAAATCAAACACTTTAAGCATTGATCAGTCTGAAGCAAGGATTTATTGCTAGACACGCACAAATGCCCCACGCCCTGCTGCAGCCCCAAACATGGGTGTTTGCTCATTGAATTAAGCAGGCTTCTTTCATAAGTTCAACATGTCATCATTTATCTTTTATCAAGTGTCATTTCTCTGAAATAACAAAATGATATTAAAAACTAATGGGAAGGTTAGTTTTGAAACAAACTTTCAAAGGCAGCTTTTGCTAGTAAAAAAAACACAGAGACTTAAGAGTCTTGACATTTCTGCTGCATTATTTGTCACAAGTCAATGTATAAGCTAAGGCAATAGATAAAAATAAGCGAACAAGGGCTAAAAGCAGTTATGAGCCAATACAAATATGATCAAGACTGCTGCATGGCTGGAAAAACAATTTATCCCTTAGCACTCATCCTTCAAGATTTTAACCCCACAGAGGTTCGCCAGCACCTACCCCCTAGGATTACAAAGACATAGTTCCAAAACATCCTTGTCATTCCTTCTCAGCTTATAAATGTATTATTACAAATTAATAAACACACCACTTAATCATTAAAGCCATTATCAAACATACTTAATTTTGGGATTGTTATGACTCAAGTTCAGTCAAGCAGTATTAGGTATAAGCCGGGAACCAGTCTTAAATAAGCAACCAGTCCTTCAATGGTTACCCACACACTCTAGCAGTCAATTACATAACATAGGATACATCCAAACTTGCCAGTCAAATAAAAATGCACATTTGTGGGATATGGAAATAAAACTGAAAAACCTGGTGCAACTCCAACACAGAGGCAAGGAAGACATGTAGACTCTACTCAGATAAAACATAAATAGAGCTATCTGTCAACTGATTTACAGTATAAATTGCTCTGTTCATCATATAACAAATGTAAAATCTGCAATCCTTCAACCCCATAGAAAATTAAATGTGGACATTCAGCTAGTGAACATGAATAATGAGACCTAGTAAGTCAAGGTCTCAAGGTGTGTCCCAAACCATTGAACAAGTGTTTGGTTGCATTTAATAAACCTGTCAAAAGACTGTTACTGGCACACAGACTATCCAGCTTATTTAAAGTGCATCAGCATCCAAACAGAATAGGCAGACAATTCAGAAGAAAACATTTTTGATAATAATGTTAAATAAGATTGATAATATTGAAAACATCTGTGCAACTGACTACATTTGACTAGCATATTATATTATATTATAAAAAATACTATGCTAAAAGTAGGCAGTGCTTAAATAAGTTTTAATTTGAGTCTGCTTTTACTGTAAATCGTTTAACATGGTTTTGTTGGTCTTTCCTTCTAATGAAGGAAACTAATTAGCTGTAGTCTATTTGTTACTCTCCATAATTTATATAACCCTTGGCTGTCCCTTGCACTGCCACCACTTGGCCATTTTAAGCACACCAACAACACTGTCGCATATGAAGCTCCCAATACATTCCTGTCAGCACCAGTCACCCTTTCAGTTTCACACACACACACACACACACACTGGCACTTGCCTTATTACTTTAAAGAGCATTGTTCCTACACATTATCCTGTCACTGAATATGGGAAGGGTAGGTGCACTTGATATCGGGATACTGGTTGTATCAATAATTCTCCAGTTTTAAAGTTTTGCTTCATCCCACGAGGTTCTATGTAATTGCTTAAACTGTACTGCTTTTGTTGTAATATACCTAGTCCAATCACATCTACAGATACAAATTAATAGAAACTTGGAACATTCCAAACAATAAACTATTTTCGTTCAGAATGGGTAAATCATTAATGTAAAAGTGAAACAGTAAATAACATATAATATAATTTGATAGCAGATAAACAGTATTGAAGATTGAGTTAACTGATATAGACTTTTAAAGTGAAGAATATGACAGGTTGACTTTTCTTTCTCCCCTGAACCCTTCTCAGATTTGATAGGTGTCCTTCAAACAACAGACTTAATATAAAGTGTGTGACATCTGCGCTCTGTGGCATTCTTGTTGGAAACAAAAGCAGGAAAAATTGAAGCAGAGTGTCATGATGTTTTCAGATCCTGTCAGACATAATGACTTAAACAGTCACTGTCAAGTTTAAGATGACGGGTGTAATCATACTCCAGCTGCTAATCCTTGAAAAATATTGTTCATTTGGGTAATGATCTACTCTTAGGAAGTCTTTCAAAAATGCTACGCAGTGTAATTATGAAGAACTACTGTGTGTGTGAACAGCTTGCTGGATTAGAACAAAAAAAGAGTAGCATAATATTTTATCTAATTATTGCTATCTTCTCTCTCTGTCTCTAAAAACCTCTTTAGGTTAAGTATGAAAACATTGTTACAGCTTAGACTTAAAGCAAGACTGATGACTGACATTCATATCCTGACATACAGTAGCTTCTTCATTTGTGGAGTTTTTATATTCTCCCCATGAATTTGCTGGTTTTATTTGGATACTCCACTTTCCACTCATATATTAAGATGAGTAACTGGTGATATTTATCCTGTATTTTTGTGAGTGTGCCCTGTGTTGAAGTGGTGTTCTGTCCACAGTGAGTTTTATCAATTTCCCTTAATAATGTTGAGAAAATAAATGGAAAGATTATGGAAAAATATTTTTAATCTTGTGCTAAGAATGAAATAAAGATAATTTTACATTTACAAAATACTAAATTGTACTATATTCTGTTATATGTAACAGTATATTTCAAAAGATCAATAATTAATTCTGCGTAGAGATAAAAGTAATTTTCACATTATTTAACTTCAAAAGTGCTAATATATGTTTGTATATATATATATATATATATGTTATGTGTATATATATACATATGTGTGTGTATATATATATATATATATATATATATATACACATATATGTGTATATATACAGTATATATATGTGTGTGTGTGTAAGTATGTCACATACAGTACAAATAAAAGAGCTAATACTTTGCACCAGATTTTGAAGGTTTTATTTATAATAAAAGTTTCATAAATATGCAAAAAAGGAAGAAGGAAAGGGTCTGCAGATTTAGTACTAGTAATTGGATTCATAGCAAATGTAAGGCTGTGTGCCAAGTTTTCTTTGACTGTTAATCTTGTTTTATTTACATTTATTTCAGTCTGATGTTTTCTTCCATCTCACTAGCAAAGCATGGACAGCAATGTGGTAATTATTGAACTGTATTTGAATTTAATTTTTTTCTTTGTTGTATTTATAACTATGGCTAGACTGTGTGGAGTTTGGATGTTCTCCACATCTCTGTCTCTAGATTCTCTGAGTTTTAACTTTGCACTGTTAGACTAGCTGACCATTCAGAATTCACCCCTGTATGAGTGTAGGTGTGCGCATGAGTTTACTCTGCAATTGACGAATACCCCATACAGGCCTGGTTCCTGTCTTGTGTGCAATACTACAAAAAGAGACTTGGCAGAATCTTAAGCAAACAAGAAACTGAAATTATATTGTTCCACAAATATCCATTCAGCCATTTTTATCCCTAACCCGCAGTTCAATCAGCATAGCTGTAAGAGTTGACAGGTGTCATTTAAGCAAACCGGCCAGGAGAACTGCAAAAGAACACTGATGTCCTATTTCTGTTTAGTTGACCAACCTAACAAAGATGGCGATTGCCCTTTTTGTGTACAAAAATTTTAGCCATATGTTTCTGGACAGAAACGGGCCAAAAACAGAAGCCCTAAACTAAAGCCCAGTATGGTAATATTTGTGTGTGCCATTGGTATAAATACACTTGGCAAGATCACCCCCTTCTGGAGCTTTGAATAGTTACAACAGAAAGAAACAATAAACAAGGATCTGATTTTTAAATAACAGCTGAGATCACCAAGATAATGTTTCCAATGGACATTATTTTGTCAACAGAGCTGAAGGAGCACTTGCATATGAACACTTTGAGTTTACAATGACAAATGTACATGTAAAGGCTGAGATAAGCTGTAAAACACATCATTCTGCATCAATTAAAGTAAAGAGTATAATGTAGTCATTTTCATATCATATACCTGGTATAAATTGAAAAGGCAACAACATATTTTGATTGATTAAAAGTTTTGGCAAGAAATCTTATCATTGAAATGGCATTACTTATATACAGTAAATACTACAGTTAAAGATTTATATGTCATATGATCTCATCATCTCCATGGTGGACATAATGGAAATGGTAGGCATAAGTACTAATTACTACACAGAGTCTGTCCCATACACGGTCAGGAAACAGGGGATCTGGTCTCAACAGGTGTCCTCATTTAAAGATCATTTGTTGTTTTACTGGGCATGAAGACCACATTACAATATATAAAACACAATCCAATCAAAGGCACTAACAGTATAACATTCTACAGAAAAGAAAATCATAATCAGCACTATCAGCCTCTGAAGTCCCACACTTTCCAGTTCCCCATTTCAAGATAGCGTCTCCCATGTAATAAAACATATAATGAAAGACAGAACAGAGGCAGAGTCCTGGATGCCTTAATTTAGAACAACCTCTTTAGCCAGATTCTTGAGAAGGTTTTTAGTGTTCTTTGCCGTTTTTTTTTTTTGTTTTGATAATAGAGTTTGATGCTTTTGCATCCAGTTATAGCAGATAGATTAGGATTTTCCTAACTGAGCAAGATGAGCAGATATGCAATTAATATAGTATAAGAACTCACAGAAAATGTGTCATTGCATAATCCTAGTTTATCTGATGTTACTCCATACAATGTAATTAAAGGATTAGGAATAATTGTGAATACAATGCTACTTGACAAATAAGCAAATATTTCCCCCAAAAACTGTCCAAGTTTAGTACAATTACAAAATATATTACCTACTGTGAAAAGAAGTCAGAGACACCACAAAAAGGTGTGGGGTAGGCATCCCATATACTTGAAAATGGGTTGCTTGTAAAGGCAACAAAGCAATAATGATGGTGTCTTTACTGACTTTAGTTCCAACCAGAACTGATTTTCAAACACAAAAATGGCATCTCTTAAAGACGGTCAGAGTAAGTGAAAGACATCCGGACCAGAACTGGAAGTGATGTCATCAGGACCAGGACGAATTCCCTGTAGTTAGATTGCAAAAGAAAGAGAGAATTAGCGCACTCTGCCATTCCCTGATTGGGTATGGAATTACCCTCTTTCTAACTCTTTAGTTGCCTCCTATGCGCATGTGTGTGACACTTGCAAGGCTAGGGCTTAACATGACAAACCTAAGTGTGCACAGTGCCATTAAGGTCCAGTCCCTATATTTTGAAAGATCTGTGCAATGTACAATTTGAAAAGTTGTATTACACTGTGATTTTTACAAACTGATAATGAGTATAGGTTTTGAATGAGTGGATTCTGTTTCTTTTCTAAAATATCAATTGTGAGGTCTCTTTCCCATTGCTGCCTAATATTGTCTAAATGTGCATACAGTGATCCCCCGCCTATCGCTGAAGTTACGTTCCAGACCCATCAGCGATAGGTGAAAATCTGCAATATAGAAAGACCATATAAATAAACATTTTTTTTATAGTTTAAGCCTTAAAATACCCCTCCCCCACACTTTAAACACATGTAAACTTATTAAAACACATTTTGTAAACACATATGATATGTGGATGTCAGGCTAATGATATGAGTAACATCTCTCTATTATAAAACATTTTAACATCACGCAAGACAAGGCAGTGAGACAGAAGAACAGCTGCTGTACAGGCTTTTAAATGATCAACATGCAGTGCGACAAGCAGAACAGGCATCTTGGCAGAAGCAACAGAAAGCCAGTTGCTGATCCCTCCACTTCTGCTTAGCGTGCGTTCAGCTCCCCCCCTCCCCCTTCACAATGCAAGTGGGAGAGACGCGAAGTGGCGCGCCTCCGGGGGGGTTGAGCAAAGCAATCAAGACCAGATTATCTCGGAGAGACACTTTGACGACACGCAAAACTAGACATTACAACCTTAGGAAGCAAAACCCGTGAGACAGTCACTATTGCACGTCACGTCCTACTTATAAACAATTTAAAACAAGTTCACTGAAATTTAACCTAGCAGTTGTTGGAATGCTTTTGGCAGACAAACTTCAGGTGCTCCCAGCTCTTAAAATGACAAGTAGAACACGCAGCTTGCCAGCAGCAGCTGGAGCAAGCCAGCAGATGATCTGAGCACCCCCCCTCCCTTCACAATGCTAGCGGCACAGACGCGAAGTGGCAAAAGTACAGCTGCTGTAAAGGGTTTTAAATGATTGATGCAAAGCGCAACAAGCACAACACACAGCTGGCCAGCAGCAGCAAGACACCAGCTGAACAGATCGCATCTCTTTAGCGTGTGTTCAGACCCCCCCTTCACAACGTGAGCAGCATTTTAAGTACCGCGAGAAAGAGATTTAACCACGCCCGGGGCAGGAAACAAGGGACAAATATTGTTTTTACAAAAGTTTTAAAGTAAAAATGAAAATAATGCATATGTAACAATTCCCATGAAAATAACAATCTCTTTAAATTGTTTATCCAGTAAACAAGCAAAGCGAGCAGGGGGCAGAGCCCCCTAGAAATAATAATAATATTAATAAATCCGTGATATCTAACTCTATAACTGATCTATAACTTAGATGATAAAGTCAGGAAATACTACTGATATTATCATCATTGCTAACTTAAATATACTCAGGCACAAATACCAATACTGTAGAAGATTTGGGACGTGGACAGTCCCGTTTGAAAAAGTTTTTAACTTAAATAAAAGTAATGTATTGTGATGATCCTATGTCTAAAACATAGTTGATTAAAGGATACATACACATTGTCAATACTAAGGTCTCTAAAGGTCAGGCTACATAATGACTTCCATGAGTTAAATAATATCTAGCTTAAAAAGTCCAGCATATACAATTATCATGCACTTGGGCAGAAAAGAAAAGCATCACTATACAGGTTCTATATTTTTAAGCAAATGATACACAGCTAGATTGCTAGTACATTAATGACAATTATTGACAGCTTCAGCCAACAACAACATATTATTCTGTGTATAGCCCAAATCACACAAGAAATTCCTCAATGGGTTTTAACAAGCCCTGTATCCTGACAGACCCCCAAGCCTTGGCTCTCTAAGAAAAAAAGAAAAAATCCCCAAAAAAGCTTGTTGGGAAAAAAAAAAAACAATGAAAGAAATGTTAGGAAGGGCAATTCAGGGAGACACACCCTTCTGGGTAGTTTGGGCGTGCAATGGGTGTCAAAAAAGGGTTAAATACAACACACAAAACAGAAAACAAGTACAGTACACCCCCAAAATTTGCGGGGATTACGTTCCTAGAGCACCCGCGAATTGTGAAAAACCGTGAATTTTGGATGTGGTTAAAAAAATGCCTATTATCATAGTTTAAACCCTAAATATCCCCCCAAAACACTTTAATTTAATTTCAAACTCAGCTTAATACATTACCTAAAAATAAAGAATGTAAAGGTAAACCTGTATACTGTAGTGCTATGTGTCCCGCAGTGCTAGAATGTAAAATACTGATGTTACCACTATATGTACTGTAATTCATGCTTGCGTGTTTTCATTGCCAGAAGCCTTAGACGGTGCAGCTCGTTTTGGCGGCACCTTGGGGCTTTAACCCTTAAACTGCCACATACTCGAGTGTTAATGCATCCCTGGACGCCAAATACTTTTTTGCTGCACTTTAAGTAAACGTCACAATTAACAAAGATAAAGTGAAATTTTAATTGAACACATTTTTGTCATGCAAAGAGCATCACAATTACTGCAATACTGATCATTTTACACACTGTTAATGAACTGTAAAAACTATTTAAAAAACTACTGGAACAATATGTACAAAGTGCAACTGATGCCATGGATAAAAAAAAAACACTGAGCCAACTGTGCTTGAACAGGCTACACGCAAGCACACAGAGGTAAGCGCTGACGCACTCAACCTTGTCTAGGGCAGTGGCTCAATCCCAGGGACAGTGAGGCTTGCAGGGTGTCACGCTTGGGTCACAGAATTGCACAGAAACACAGGAGATTGTAGAGACAGGAACTTTATTCAAAAACCTCAACAAACATGTCTCTTTCAGAAGTAAAAGGAGCTCAGTAAGTTATCAATTAAAGAATAGAAATACATCATAGGGGAGCACAACCCCCAACAGGAGCAGAGAATGTCTGGGGGAGGAGAGAGAAACAAAGCAATCAGCCAAAAATGATAGGAACGGTTCATGCTTTTAAGTAAGCGTAGCGTGAGAAGCTGCAATCGAGAAGACGGTGATTTATTTATTTTTATTGTGGCGATTCCAGCCTTGACCCGACCGGTGCTCACACACAAACAGAGACAAAAACAAAGCAAACTGGTAATCAAACAGCAAATAAAGAATGCAATGAAAACAAATGAAATAAGAAAACAACGATACCACCCCTGTTCCCCTTACTGCGATTACACATAAAGCACAAACAAAACACACACAGTAAATCATTAAAAAGTTCATGAAAAACGGCATTGGATGAAATGTAATGATGAAAATAGATAGTTCTGCACGTTGAATGGAAATATACAGATAGTCCTACTGGTAGTTCCTGAAATGATGAAGACGGGTGGATGGGTTCAGGAATGCTACTTTCTTTGCAGGATGGCCATGACTTCACTTACAGTCCTCATGTACACAGGCAGATGGCAGACAATCCAGGCGCAAGAAATGATACAGGACAAAATTAATAAGTACAGGTAACCCAACAGAAGGCAGACAGACAGGAACTTAAAACACAAATTACAAAAACTTTTTTTTTTCTTTTGGTCACCGGCCCCCTTTTTAAAAGCCGCACTGACATCCTTTGACCTCAACAGCCCCAGCACCCTCAGCAGAAGACCAATCAGAGCCACTACAGGGACTACAGGGAGTTGCAGTTTCAAATTCTATTGGCTACTTTCACCATTCCAAGTCGTGGTTCTCTCTACAGTACAGCATTGCCACAAAAAAAGCCACGAAAATTGCGGATATTTGCGGTTTCCGCTAACAATTATTAGTTAGGTTCTAAGGAAAAATCCGCGAATGACTGAGGCCACAAACTCTGAACTGCAACTTCGTGGGGGTCTCCTGTAATCCATAAATGAAAAACAACAATATCTGTCCTTTAGTTAAATGTAGAACAACAGCCAGATTGTAGAAGAGAAGTACCGGAGATCTCAGCCAACAAGCCACATCCCCCCTACTGGCCACTCCACAGCTGAGTCAGTGCTGGGCCGGGCAATCTGACGAAAGGACCCTTCTATCAGATAATTCCAGTGCTCCTTTATCTGAGATGAGTTTTTCACAGAAAGACAAACAACTTGGCAATACAGCGGTGGCACCCAGTGCCACATGAACATACCAAGAAGAGAAATAGAATAGGGGAGGATTAGTAACAGTTTATAAATACTGTATTACTTATATTTTAGTGTAAATGATGAAAAAACAGAGATACAGCCTGCACAGTAATCAGCAGCTGCGCTCAGAGTATGGTAAACTGAAGTAGAGTCTTCAGCCTGGATTTAAAAGCTGAGAATGAAGGGGCATCTCTTTCAGTAGCACACAGACCATTCCACAGCTTCGCAGCTCTGTAACAAAGCTTGACCGCTCACTGTTATTTTATTAATCCTTGGAATTATAAGTAGGCAGACATCTTGAGATCTTAATGTGCACTTTAGTTTACAAGTAATGATAAGTTTAAATACGTAATCGGGGTCTTGGCCATTTAAGATATATATTAAAAGGAAGACTTTGAAATCTGCCCTAAACTTAACTTAAGGACCCTACAACAGGAGTTATGTGTTTGTACTTTCTGGTTCATGTAAAATTCTTGTAGCAGTATTTTTGCATTGATTTTATTAAAACAGATTATTATTTTATTAGAACAGATCCTCTAAGTGAGAATTTGTTTTTTTTCCAGTTTCAAATAGTATATAAAATCAGTTATCCACAGACTTAAAAGAGGTGGGCTAGAATTCTTCCAGTTGAGCAAGATAAGTCTATGTGCTATTAGTGATGTAAAGGCAATTATAATTTGTTTGTCCTTCTCCACTTGAAGCCCATCTGGGAGTACACCAAACACAGCTGTTAATGGATTAGGAGTGGTTGTGGCACCAAGGCTGTCTGATAGACATTTAAAGATTTTGGTCCAGAATGTTAATTTGGAGCACACCCAAAACATGTTGCCCATTGAGGCTAGAGCTTGATTGCAACGTTCACAGGCTGGATCTTGCCTGGAAACATTTTGGACAATTTTAAAAAAGACAGATGTGTTTGATAAAAGATTTTAAGCTGAATAATTGTATGTTTTGAGCATTTTGAGCTAGAATTAATGGTTGCCATCCACTGAGGTACAAAACAAGGAATATAAAGTACTTCAGGATTTTATTTCTATGGCAGACCAAGCTTATGTGTGTTCATCTATTTGTGTCAATGTCCAGCTTTTTATAGCTTGTTTATTTGCCACTAAGTAATAAAAATGAAAATTAGGTAGTGCCATGCCACCTTCTGCTTTAGATTGTTTAGATTGGGACTGACCTTTTGATACGTGGATGTTTCAAATTCCAAATAAATGAAATTATGATTAAGTGTAATTTCTTAAACGATTATTTATTAATGTATGTGAGGATGCTTTAGAAGAGAAAAAGAAGCTTGGAGGGATATTCATCTTGAAAGTGTTGAATCTCCCAGCTAAAGTGAGATAGAGGGTAGATCATCTATGCACGTCTTGTTTAAGTTTACTATGCAGACAGCAAAATATTATTGAAAAAGAGCTTTAAGTTTACTTGTGATATTTACCCCTAGGTATTCAAACTGATCTACAATGATAAAATGGAAGGAGTCCAATCTGATGTTTTGTAGTAGAGAGCTCACTGGAAAAAATGTATTCAAATTAATTTTGAGTCCAGATATCTTTTGAAATTCAGCTAGTGTTTTTAGGACTGCAGACACAGAATTTTGAGGGTCTGATTTGCATATATTACCATATCATCTGCATTTATTGATATTTCCTGTTCAGGTCCATCTCTGATTATCCCCTTTATCTCAGATGCATTTTGAAATTCAACAGCCAATGGTTCAATGGTGATTGCAAAGAGCAGTGGTGACAGGGTTGGGCGTCCTTGTCTAGTACCACATTCTAGTTTTACGTAGTCTGAAATGATATTGTTAATACAAATTGAAGTTTCTCGACTGGTATGCAGCAGTTTGATCCATGCACATATGTCCAGGCCAAACCCAAAATTTGTGCAATCTAGTGAATAGTTAGTCTCATTCAACCATATCAAATGCTTTTTCTGTATCCAAAGATACAGAAGGTGTTAGACTTTGTGAATGAATATATTACATTAAACAGGCATCGGAGATTTGAAGCTAAATTGTCTGCCTTTAATAAATCTGGTTTTGTCCTGTGATATTACCAAAGGAAGTACTTTCTTAGTCCTTCTAGCTTGAACTTTGGAGAGTATCTTAATATTGTTATTCAGATATGAGATTGGTCTATATGATGCACATTGTAATAAGTCTTTGTTTTTCTTAGGAAAATTAATGCTTGGCAAAAAGTTTAAGTTAAATCTGTATTGTCTCTGTCTTCAATAAATGTTAATAATAATGTGGGAGCTCACTTAATTGAATTTTTTTTTTTTAATTCAGCACGGTAGCCATCAGGGCTTGCTGCTATCCCACTCTGAAGTGAGTTTATAGCGTGCACTAAGAGCATCTAGCTGTGGTATCTGTAATGGATCAAAAAATGCATTACATTGTGTCATGTTATCTTTAAACTGAGTAGAATATAAGGACTTACAGTCCTCTCTTAATGTGTGCATTGAATTTTGATAGTCAATGTTTTTTTCTCTGACTGTGTTGATAATTACTGATAGTGCAAACCTCCGCCTTGTGGATTTATTGAGCTAAGATCTTACTAGCCTTCTCTCCTTATTCATAGTAATGATGTTTCGACTTAAAATTAATTGTTCTGTTTCATTTGTTGTCAAGAGATTGAATTCTGATTGCAAAGTTTGTCTTTTCCTATAAAGTCCCTCATTTGGAGACCTGGGGCCTCATGCATAACGCCGTGCGTAGAATTCGCACTATCACATGACGTTAAGCACAAAAGCAGAAATGTACTTATGCACAAAAAAATCCAGATGCATAAATCTGTGCGTTCGGCAACTTCCATGTTCTTCCGCTACATAAATCCCGGTTAACGTGGAAATTAACACACATGCACGCGCCTGCTGTCCCGCACCAAGTACTCCCAGAATTACGCCTCTTTGAATATGCAAATCAATATAAATAGCCCTTAAGCTCAATGTTCTGTGAAAAGGCAATGGCAAAAGTACAAGGAAAAATAGAAGAATTTCAGCAAATACCAAGTGGAGGCAAAAAAAAGTACTATTTGTTGGTTTAAACAGTGGTATAAATAACAAAAGGAAGTTGATTGAGTGACATAGCGTATCAGAGAAACTCGAAAGCTCAAATTCACAAAGTCGCACAGTGCCCGAAATAAAAAAAGAAGTTGTCATATATCAAAGTCGGCGTGAAAAGGCAAGTTGTAGCCCACTGTCTGAGTGTCATATGAAAGCTTATTAGGACACAGAGAAAAAAAAGGCACACAGTGTGAAAAAAGCACGAAATGTCAACTTTAATCTCTAAATTTTCACGTTAATCATGTAGTTTATTTTGTCATTAAAGTAGAACGTCATAAACTTCATCTTAAAATCACTTAATTTACTAGTTTCTCAAATCCCATTGTAACTAAAGTAGCATGTTAAATGCTTTGTTTTGTATTTGATCTTTTATGTGCTCAATGTGCGTGAATCACTACGTGCTTCCGTTCTTTCTCTTCCTCCGACAGGACACAGAATCCATTATATTTGTGATATTACAGCTCTCTGAATAATTAAAATACTGAGAAGTATACGTGATATCATTTTCATGATGATAGGAGTTAAAGCATGTTATTAAACATGGGAACACGGTGGCGCAGTGATTGTTCATGTCTTACGCAAGATGCTTGCTGCGTCATGCGCGTCCTTTGATCAAATGCTTTATTGCAGCGGTACTGTCTTTTTCAAACGTACTAACCCCCAATTCCTGTCCTTCCTTTTATTTTTCCAAATACCCAATCACCACACAATCAGTCTCTGTAATAGATGTTAAGCCATCTGTAAGCTTAGAACGCAGATTCTTCCAAACTTTTAAGGAACATCGAAATATCTTCGTAATGTTTAATTATTCTATCCTTCCAGTGTCACGCCAGCCACAGCAAGAATACAGCGTGAGGCAGGAACAATCCGTGAACGAAGCTCAAAATACTTGCTAGCGCTGCAGCACCGTCTAGTTAAAGTTTTATCAGTATAATATAATATATTTTGCTGCATTTCATCTTAAAAATGATATCATCATCATATGTAAATACGCGCTTTATAAAGTGCCTCAGGTTGTGCAATATTATAACTGTATCATAAGTACAATTACCTCACTGTAAACTTGCAAGTACAAACAGTTCTATAAGGAGCACTTGATTGAGTGATTGAGTGCGTGCGTAGTTTTTGGGATGAAACTGTTTGTGAACCGCGAGGTCCAAACAGGAAAGGCTCTGAAGCGTTTGTTGGATGAGACCAGTTCAAATAGCGAATGGTGAGGCAGCGTGTGCTTCATGCTGTATACAGATAATTCTCTTTCCAATCAGCTGCTGTACTCCTGTGATTTACACTCAAATACAGTGATATAAATACTCTGAGTGGTGCAGTGAGAGTAATATGGAAAAAGATGTTCCGATGTGGCAACCCCTAACGGGAGCAGCTGAAAGAAGAAGAAGAGGGTGTAGTGAGAGTAACAACGCTAAAGCAGCTATTGTATTTAGAATAGTTTGATCATTCTGTGGACCATTATATTGTTACAGGTTAATTACAATCAGATGCATTAAACTAATAAACAATATGCGGTTAATTTTAGTGTATTTATAAAGCTGCGTCAGGGATGTGTATCTGAAACAGAAAGATAAACCACACAGGAACAGTAGCACTGCTTTGACTCTGGGTGCCGCCAGTCTGCAAAACCAAGCGCAGAACTTGCGTACGGCAGGGTATGAGATACCGTGGACATGTGCGTGCCTTTGTGCCAAGTTTAGGTTTTATACATTGCGATTTGAACGTGGAAACGTTCTTATGCAACATTTCTGTGCGCACATACTGTTTATACATGAGGTGTGTGCTTGATATATTCTGGTAATTTCACTGATTAACTTGGATGCCTTCTTAGTTTCCAATTTATTTTTGTCGGAGAGATATGAAATAATGTGTTCTCTTAAAAATGCCTTCAGAGTTTCCAAGAGTATTCCTGTAGCGACCTCTGAGGATACATTTGTGTCTAAAAAATAATCAATTTGCTTGAATATAAATTCTGTACAGTTCTCATCAGCTAGTAAGAGGGGGTTAAGGCAGCAGATGAGTACGTGGGGCATAGTGATTTGAGGTCCATGATCAGAGGGGCATGGCCAAAGATAACAAAAGCGTCATTCTTTCAAGATTTCATTGTGGGCAAAAAAAATAGTTATCTATAAAGAAACAATTCTTGAGGAGCAGTGATGTATTGGTGAGAAGAAGGAATATGCTCTTATGTTTGATTTAGAAATCTCCATGGGCGTGATAGGTTATGATCAAATACAAACTGTGAAATTGTTTTTGCAGTGTTAGATGTTATCGCAACTGTAGCTGAAGACCTATCCAGGTCTGAATTATAAACATACTCCTAACATTATAATTTGTTCATGTTAGGAATGAATGCAAATATGTTTTGGATGAAGTCTCTATCATCTACATTCGGTGCGTAGATGTTTATCAAAACTGCTTTACAATTAAATAAATTAACCATCACCATCACATATTGCCCTTCAGGACCAGATACTACATCTGACAGAACAAATTAAATTGTTCTATGTATTAAGATTTCCACAGCTCTGGTTTTCATTGTATAGCTGCAGTGAAATATTTTACCATTCCAAACTCTTTGCAACAGAAACTGATCCTTGTTTATTAAGCGAGGCTCCTGTAAAAATACTATCTTGACATTTAAACCTGTTAGGTGAGAGAATACTTTCTTTCTCTTTAATTCATGATTGAGACCTTTGACATTCCAGCTGACAAAGTTCACTGTTTGGTCATAGAGACATTCCTTTTGAACTTGTTGATATTTAAAGTCTTCAATTTTAAGGTAATACATTATTACATAAGATAGCTTTAACCTAAATTTCCAGTTTTGCCAGGGGTTATGGGTATGAAGCCTATTGTTGTATTGGCACTTACAGTTGTGGGGGTAAAAAGGATAGATTAGAAATAGCTTACTCTCAATGTCTCATTGTAGCAGCATATTGAAGTACAGGGGTCCTCGGGTAACAACATAGTTCTGTTCCTACAACAGTGATGTAACCCGAATTTTGGTCAAAACAAACCCTAGCCTAAGTCACTTACTTATCCTAACACATTTGCAAAATCATAATCATAATCTAGAACATAAAAACACAACTAAGCCACAGAAAAAGGAAAAGGGCATAAGTATACTGTCCTGTACACTGTACTGTAGTAACAGAAAAAATGACAAAAAATGAGTGTAAAAAAATTTTCTTAGCTTTATTCCTTCTGATCTCTTTACAATGGCTAATTTCACTTCCATCGTGATGGCTTTCCTATTCTTCGAAACACTACCATCTAAAGACTCTGACTTTCGTCTAGGAGCCATGATAAGGGCCAAAAAGTCACCAAATAAAGCAACATAAACGGAACACTTCCTCCAAGGGCAACCAAACTAGTTCGCCAACTCCCTCACTCATACGTCGTGTTACTGCGTATTCTTCTGCTGCGCACAACCAAACTAGTTTTCCCACTTAGTCTGTAAGTACGTCGCTAACGGCGTAAGCCGAAACACTCACGTCTCAATTTTTTTTTATAGGAGTGAGCGTTGTAAATTCAAAACGTCGTATGTTGAGACGTCGTAACCCGAGGACCCCCTTGTAACTGAAAGCTGCATAAACAACAATTTGAACAGCCAGTGAATCCTGCATTGCAGCAGTCAATCCTATTAGAAATAAATGCATAAATTAACTTCTCTGTATCCTGCATTTAGAGAATATCTTAATTTTCCATCATTTTTAAGATGGAAAAACAAGTTTTGGATAATTTTGTAATGTATGCTTTAAATGACATGCTAGTGTCAAAGAAAACACCTAGATTGTGGGCTGATTCAGTAAAACTAATGGTGATTCCAACTAAGCTAAATAATGACAAAATGTTCTTGCAATCAGTATCATTCCCTCCAATTATTAACATTTCTGTTTTGTCTGTGCTCAAAGACAAGAGTTCTCATCCATCCACTCCTTTAACTCATTAACACATCGAATTAAGGACAACATTGGAGAAACTTCATTTGGTCTAAAAGAAAAGTATAAGTGGGTATCAGCTGCGTACAAGTGAAAATTAACATTATGTTTTCTAATAATGGTTCCCAGTAGAAGCATGTAAAGTGAAAACGGTAAATGTCCCAGTTCTGAGTCCTGCGGGACACAGTATTTAACTACTGTGTATAATGATGGAGTACAGTTGGCACATTTCTGAACATACTAGAATCAGTTTGATAAATAAGAACTAAACCAGGCACGGACAATGTCTGTGAGCACAGGCCAAAGTAAGGCATGTTGGGTGGAGTTTGAGCTGGACTTCCTTTCTAAGACTAATCAGGCATCATCAGTTCCTTTACCTTGTACATCCTTCCATAGTCTCAATTTATGAATATTTACAACCTAGTAGTAAAACTAGAAAGAAGTAAGGGAAGGTCATGACATGCTTTCGGTTTGTTTTCAAATAATATTGCATTAGTGCAATGATGTTTTCTGATTGGTACTATTCAGGTCATAAAATGATTTCTTCAAAATGTCACATATATTTGTCTCTTTCTTTTTTTCTCCGGTGCTGCATTGACATCATGCACCAGACAGTGTGAGCTTATTTAGTGCAAACTGTAGCACGCAGGTGGCTTGTTGCTGTATGCTACAACATGCTTGACCTGGCGGTAATGAACACACATGTACTGTACAAGGCATGCACGGGGGCCACTGAGAAAAGAAGAGTGATTTTTGCTCACCTTGCAGAGAACTTCATTGTCACTTCTTACAAGAAAAGGCGATGGAAAAAGAAAAAGAGGATGCAACATCAACAAACTTCTGTTCCAAGACCACCACTTCCCCCAGGAAAGCAAACTCAGTCAGTGTCAGGTGCCCCTTCAATGTAATAGGAACCACAGCATAGAGAGAAGTGTGTACATTGCAACAGGTGCACATCGTAAATGTAGAAAGGACAGTCCTTGGGTGTGTGGGAACTGTTAACATTTGAATCTGATAACTGTATATAGCGCGGAACTAATCTCTCTGTGCTATTCTTTCCTCTTCACATCCTGGAGTACAAAAGAAACACCACCATGCACCAAAATGTGGAGACTGGATAAGATCGGAAAAAAAAAACAAAACCTGGCCACGGATTACAACCGCAAGAAGGTATGTGAATGAATATGAATAATGTTGCATCAGTGCCACAATGTTTTCCGAAATGTACTATAAAAGGTCATAAAATAAATTATTCCAAATATCATATATATCTATGTCTCTGTTTTTTGTCAGTGCTGCTTTAACATCATGGACCATAAGGTGCATACTAATTCAGTGTGAGCAAGAACACTCAATAAAACTAAATAGACAAAATTCAAGTGGCAGTGAGATACGAAGAAGGCAGATTCACCAGCATTTGTGTGTCAGCTTTTATGTCCCCAGATCAGAGAATTTCCAGTTCCATTGTCTCAAAACACCAATCACATCCACAGTTATTCCCAGTTTCAAATGAAAACTAACAGCGTCACATCTGGGGTTTTGGGGGGGGTGTGGGGGTTGTATCGTGATTGTGCCTGAGAGAATAAAAGTGACAAAAAATAGTAACAGTACTATAAATTTACACCGGATGTTACAGATGCAAATCAAATGCATGCTTTTATTGTATAATATTAACAATAAGAGCAGCTTACTACTCAAAACGGTAAACCTCTGCGGCACCCAGGATCGATCCTGCGGTCTCTTGATTAGAAGTGAGCAGTTCTTACTGCTGCACCACAGAAGCTGTTTTATTGTACTTGCGCCTTTTGTGAAAGTTTTTATTTGATATTTGGACTTCAGCCTTCACGCATTATACAATTCATGTTGCCATTTTGTCATTTATTACTAAAACATGAAAAAGTGTCTATTTTAACAATATGTTTACATAGACTGTTGTAGACACAGAACACACATGAAATGTATGTATTCCAAATAATACTATAATTATAATATAATAATAATAATATAATTGAGGTGCCTGACTGATCCGCCCACCTATGTATGTGTATGCACCGCAGCCAGGCACCTCCCCAATTAACTGCAGAGCGAAATGCACTCACGCACATCCACACTCGATTGGAGCCTGAATCTTCTAGGGGCACGAATATTCATTTAAAATTGGCCACTAATTTTCTAGCTGCGAACCAGCTATACCACAGGCAGCTTACAGAGAAGATCTTTGTCTTCTGATAAATTCAAGTCATTACAACAATGTCTCTTACTTCATGTAACCAATACCAAGAACCAGTTTGTAAATTTAAAGAAGCAAAAGGAAGATCACACTTCCATCTGCAAGGAGGGGATGCTGTGGAGACGTTTAAATTTCTGAGATTAAGCATCATTGACAACATCAAGTACACACAACAAATCTTGACTATCATCGGGATGGCTCACCATCACCTTTACTTCCTTAGATGTTTGAGGAAAGTTTGAATGACTCAAACTGTACTTATTGTTATGAGACAGCTTCTCAGTGATTATTGTGTAACATATTCTGTCCTAAACAGAAAAATGCAATAAGACCGTGGCTATCCTGCACCGTCACTTTTCTTTCTTTTGAACAGTATAGAACCATTACCACTCGAAGCAGATTCAGAGAGAGATTTTATCTACATATCATAAGGTTACTAAGCAGTCATTGATATTGACAAATACTGTATATGTTGTAAATTTATTGTTTACATACAGTATATGTTGTATCAATGTATGATGTTGTATTTCCTATCTTTTATTGTTGTAGTTGTTAGAATTTCATTGCACTTTGTATGCATGACAATAAACTTGAACTGTAAAGATTAGTTTATGTTTTTATTTTTTTATTTTTAATCTGACATATAATATAGATTGATCACTGCAATTATCTCCTGCACCACTAAGAAAAAAATATCCTTCATTTTAGTGGGTTCTAATTTCTACTCATTTGACTGAGATTGGGGATGACTGACAATGTCTTGACAGTGTCTCATTCAAACTCTTAAATTTATATTTGTTAAAAATTTAAAAACAGAAAGGTTCATTGAGTATCTGGCAATTTTTCTTAACCCTTAGCTCTGTTCTTCATTACACTATCCAGTCACTAGGTAAAGATGTGATATTCTGTTTCTTTTGATATTTTGATTTTTAGATTTGTGATTTATAATCCACTATGTGGAGTGGATTTGTTTGGGCACATCTGCCGTACAGATGTTCACAGATTATATTTTAAACAGCAGGTTACAATTAACAACAGACTTACAATGATTTTGTGGTAATGATTTTCACTATGACAGGGTATTTAAAACTATTTTGCATCAACAAAGACTATCTAAATAAAGTAAAATGGGAACTTTAATTAGTGAAGCAGAAGGAAATTTATTAAAACATAAGATTATCTGTGTGAATTTCTTACTGTTTCAGAAAGTATAATTTTCACAAAGGTACAGGGAATTACATATGGAGACATCTTGTTACATGGACTAATTGTTCCATTAAGTAGCACAAAGAATAATAGTATTTTTATATATATAGTCAATATATAAGTACAGCACATTAAATATAAGGAGATTCATTAACTGCTACCTAAATAAATGAAATATGCAATATGGCACACTTCGTTATTAGGAATTAGTTTGTTTTCATAAGTTGCCTAAAATTTTTCTATAATCCTTCAAAATAAAGGAAATTAGACTAGATTTGGGATTTGATAACATGAATACTTTATAGCTGCAAAAAGAAAGTAAATGCATAAATAGTGTCTGTAACACTGATGTCAGAGGCAGCAGCAACAGCAGTGAGTATAATTTAAGCCCCCAAGATGCCAAGTACTGAACTTGAGAGTTGTGACTCAGTAGTCCACATCTTCACATTTACTTGCAAATGGAGCAAAATGAGTTAGAACTGAAGAAGTCAAGGACCACAGTCAAACAGCACATTGAATCTCAATGCCAGTGAGATGTAGTAGTAGATGGCTGTCATGACTGGCTGAGCTATAAATGTTTGGTGCAACAAGCTAAGGACTGAAAGACAAATTGCCCAGAGTGAACTACTAGTATTAGGAAGTATCACTCATGCAAGTCTACTATGGTTAATGCCCCCATGAAAATTATTTCTGTATGTGCATGTGTTTTACAGGGTGCTAGGGATGTGAAAGGGTTCTTGAAGCATGACATTAAAAGAAAGTAAAACAACAACAGCGGGGTCTAAGAGGATTAATAAGAATACTGTGGTCTATGGTGATGCTTCACTTAGGTCTAAGAGAAAAAGAGCAGATCTGTGGCCACTGTCCATATTAACCCGCAAGTCATTTAATACTTTAACCAGTGCAGTTACTGTACTATGATTTGTTATAAAACCTGACTGAAACTTATCAAGAATAATTGTTTAACAGCTAAAAACATCTTTTTCTCAAATGTTACTTGAAAAAGGTAGATTAGTAATAGGTCTAAAGTTTTCAAAGACAGAGAAGGTGAGGTTATTTTTCTTGAGCAGAGGTTTAATTACTGCAGTCATTAGACAATCTTCGAGAACCCCCAAATAGTTAACCATATCAAGTAGATCAATAAGCACATCGGAGACTTCCTTAAAAAAGCCAGTTAGGACTGGGTTAAGGACACAAGTGGAGGGTTTTAACTGAGAAATTATTCTACAGAGTTCAGGTAAGCATTTTTGAATCAAGGAATTTATTCCATGAAAAAGATTATAATGAAGTTCAACAGGATTAACGTTTGAGGAATTTATTACATTATCTAATACTAGCTGACGCCTACTGTAGCATACGGCTGTGTAAGAATAGGAACGGAAAACGGTGAGAAAGGAATTCAGAAATCAAGAGGAAAGAAATACTTCTTGAAAGACGCAGTTGTGAATAGGTGTTTGGTAGTCCGAAGGAGGAATAAGAATCGAGAAAAACGGCGTGGGGGTGTATGGGAGGCCGCAGGCAGCGTGGGGAAGGGTATGGAAGAGGACGAATAGGAATCGAGAAATGGCGTGTTGGCTGCATGTGGGCGGGACCGGTTTTGAAGAGGAAGCATGACAAAACGCGGAGCAGGGAACGCGGTAGTCCGAAGGAGAAATAGGAATTGAGAAAAGCAGTGTGGGCATAGACATACTGTATATAGATTGGCAAAATGGCCAATCTATATGGCCAAATATACCCAAAACAATTGTTCAGCCTTACCTATGAAAAGTAATCCCCAGGGATCTGGTTTAGAGCATACAGCGGTTTGTACAATCCCAAGCAGCACATGCGTGAGGCATCTTTGTCCATTACTTCACTCCACAGTAGTGCCACTCGCAATATGGTGGCGACGTTGATGTACGATGCTGCTGGTCATGCGGCGTCTAGTGATTCTATGTCTATGGGTGTTGGGGTGTATGGGAGGCAGCAGGCAGCGTGGGGAAGGGTTTGGAAGAGGACGAATAGGAATCGAGAAATGCCGTGTCGGCTGCGTGTGGGCGGGACCGGTTTTGAAGAGGAAGCAGGATGAACCAGAAGAGAAATATATATATATAATATATATATATATAAGAGACTGTGTTTTTGGATGGGCTTAAAATATGCTGCAAAAGCCTCAAATGTTTCACTAGAATTTTTCAGGAAGTATTTCATTGATTTAGCTGGGTTTAGAAGACAATCAATAGTTGAAAATAGAACTCTTAGATTTCCAGCATTATCATTTATAACTTTAGAGAAATTAGGACTGTTTCTAATGAGAAATATGTCCAATATAACATTCAAAGTGTTGGATTTGTGACTGTTATGGTAAAACTAGTAGAATCTTTGAAGCAGTCACTATACTGCTAAAATGGCAAATTTGGCATGTATTTGTCATTCCCTCTTTAAAAAAAAAAAAAAAAGAAAAACTAAAAATTTATCAAGTTTAGTAACATGTAGCTTGCCAAGTTGCTCAGTAGGAAAAAAGGTTGACTGTCCTCTCCAAGTGGGTAGTGTGTTACTGCCTCAAGGGGTTTAAGTATCTTGGAGTCCTCTGGGAGCTCCAGTTTCCTCCCACAGTCCAAAGATCTGCAGGTTAGGTGGATTGGCGATTCTAAATTGGCCCTAGTGTGTGCTTGGTGTGTGGGTGTGTTTGTGTGTGTCCTGCGGTGGGTTGGCACCCTGCCCGGGATTGGTTCCTGTCTTGTGCCCTGTGTTGGCTGGGAGTGGCTCCAGCAGACCCTCGTGACCCTGTGTTCGGATTCAGCGGGTTGGAAAATGGATGGGTGGAGTCTTGTTTATGAGTGAGGGAAAAAAGGAATAGTGAGAACGACAGACAGATGGGGCAGCAAGCAGTTATATAGTCACTATACAGATAAATAGTCATGAACACAGAGCTTAGTCATGGCCAGGAGCTTCAGATAATGACTGAAAGAATGAGATCGTGGGTACAAGTGACCAAAATGAACTTTTTCCACAGGGTGGCTGGGCTATCCCTTACATATAAGGTGATATGAATTCTCGCTTGGAGAATTATATCTCACAGATGACATGGGAATACCTTGGGATCCCAGAGTATGTGTTGGAAAGTGTGGCTGGGGAAAGAGACATATGGCCCTCAAAGTTAAGACTGTTGTGCCCGTGACCCGGTTTTGGATAAGAGGTGTGTAGATGAATATCTTTAGGATAATTTAGCTTTCATCTTAAAGAAATAGCATAAAGGGTTAATAAATGTCAGAAACATTTTTCAGGCATATCAGGAAACCAGATAAAGGTCAAGTGAATAACAAAATGTACTGAAAGATGACTAAGAAATCAGCAGATGTCCTGTAAAGAACCAGAATGGACAGTTACATACACAAAAATTTCAAGGGTGGTGGCTCAACTCAAAGGTATAAGAACCAGAATATAATATAATAGACTTTTATTTTACATAGATCATTTGGGTGTAAATCAATGAACCAACCAGAGTAAATGTATGCATTGATTGACACTGTATGCAAATTCAATTTCTAAAAAAATACCAAAGGGTGAAACAAGTCATATCAAAATTCGAATTGCTTTATTTGAATGTTAGACATCAAATGTATTAATAATTTCAATGTGGATTAAACATTAACTGTTCTCAGGCAGCAGAGATGGCAGCTTAGTGACTCTTTTTTGTCATTTTTAAGCTTTAGTCTTTTTGTTTCATATCTATAAAACTGAAATCAATTTTTCAATTCCAGCTTTCACTAGAATCCTTTTCATATTGTTTCAAAGAACAGATGATAAAAATTGGAGAAGCGTTATAGGACTTGTCCAAATTAAAATCTTACTTTTTAAGGCATTTCTTAAAAGTAAGAGAGATAAAACTGATAATTTAGAATTAAGGGAGTAGGTATACTTAATTATTGCTGGGTTTTTTGATCTTCAGAAAGTATTGATCTAAATTATCTTATATTTTCATATTTTTGTAAAAACATAGAGCAAGTGGTTAGCACATTTGCTTAAGCAGTCCAGCACCTTTGTTTTAAATCCTCCACCTTGTTAAACTAGCACATTTTGCCCATGTTTTTCTCAGACTCCCACATCCCCAAAGACGTGCTGAATAGTTTAACTGTCAGTTTTAAAATAGCTCTATTTAGGATTGTACATGTGTGTTTGTCTGTATAAGTAGGCCCTAAGATGGACTGGTATCCACTGCTCCCAGGATTGGCACTGAAACCCCACATTTCTGAACATGTTAAGCTGCTCTCAGTATGTTCTGTTATGTAAAAACATGACAGAAATCTAACATTTTTATGTTTTGATGACAAAGAATACAATAATGAGCCCCACTTTTTAACTATCTAAATGAAAGACAATGTATTAAAAAAAGGTTTAATAATTTGCAGAAGCTATTGGACTGCAATGTATAAATTTGTTTTAATAGAACAGAATGGGTCCAGTAAAATAAACCATTTTGCTGTGTATCAAAGTCACTCAAATTTGTGAGTTTATTGCAAAAAGACCAAAACAAATCTTTAAAACTAAACTATCTCAATGGCTGTATAAGCAACAAAAATAAAGTCATACACTTATTAAATTGTGTATGCCAGTAATTGTCCTATTTGGTATGAAATACTTGTGCCAAAAACTAATTATTTAGCTTCACCTGGGGAGTTTTCCAAGACAATGATGATACACCTGTCTTGTACTTTAATTTTGTACATTACATTTTAGTTCTATTCTTAATAAAGTAAATAAACATAGAATTATCATACACATCAATGATTGTCTGCGGTGGGCTGGCACCCTGCCCGGGGTTTGTTTTCTGCCTTGTGCCGTGTGTTGGCTGGGATTGGCTCCAGCAGACCCCCGTGACCCTGTAGTTAGGATGTAGTGGGCTGGATACTGGATGAATCGATCAATGATTGTGCAATCATTATTAATCTTTACTTTTCCCTGTTTCTTTTTCTGGTTCTTCTGTGGTGGTTTTCTGAGCAGCCATCACCTGATCAAAGTTCTGTGCAGCTGCCTGTGATGTTTGTATAAAATCAGATACCCCAGCCTACCACAAGACCCACGGGATCGAATTTTATAAAACTCTACTTAAGAACATTTATGTTATGTAGGTAGACTGTCGAGTGAGGACTGGGCAGTTTTTTGGCCTAAATCTCCTACAGAATTTTTTTTCTTCATTTTATCATCTTACCCTTCTTGGCCTTTCCACATCTCGGAGCAACAGTTCTTCCAGCTCGACTTTCCACAGTTGGCTTAATGCTGTTCAGTAAAGGACTAGTTGAGGGCAGTTTCTCCTTTCCACCTTTCCTTGTTCTTTTGTCCTTACTTTGTTGAGTGCTCTTGCATAGGTTGTGTGTGAGTCATTTTACCCATCAACTGTTTTTATAGTGTTTCTGTTTATTAGCTGTCTCAGGTGTTGCTTTTGTTTTTGTTCTTACATTGCCAAAAATTAGTTGTTGTCAGTTTTCTTTCAATGTGCTCCTTTTTTATCAATAAAAATTTGACCATATAAAATATTCATATTGTTTACATATGAACATGCCTATACAATATGTATCACATACATATAATGGAAAATATGAAAAAGCAAGATTATTTTCTCCATTTTCAGAACACATTTTATCCACAGCATGTGAATGTGTAAAACTATCCTTGCACTTTCAAGCATGAGGCAGGAACCAAACCTGAAGTAGCTCTGGTTCATCATAGGGCACATTTTTGCACATACCTCCTCTGACTCACACCACGCTAATTTAGCACATTCAGTGAATAAAACATGTATGTTGTCTTGGATGTTGAAAAACGTTAGAGTACCTATAAGAAATAGACAAAGTCACAAGAAGAACTTGCAAAATCCACACAAGTAGCTGCAAAACAGCTATCTGGATGGGATTCGCCTTCAGATATTATTTTAACCACTCTGCACCATGTCAACCTGATCCACAAATAATGTGCACATATTATAATATTTAGAATGCACATCCTAAACCAGTCTTCTCTTGTTTTTACATAATATTCTGTATATCATTGGTAGAAGGTATTGTATTTATTTGTGGAAGATATTTACTTTTAGCACAAAAACTGCCTTATAAATATCTCTTCAGCTTACAAGGTTTCTTCAGATGGCGGAATACTGAAACTCTAATCATGTATGAGGTACGTGACTCTGTTGTCTACTCAATAGGACTGACATTCTTGAAGGTCTTGGTTCTTGTAATTACAGTGAGGCCAGGGCACAAAAAAGTAACCAAGAGGTCTTTTGATCTGTACTGTTTGCTTTTCTAGGAGGTTGTTTGTTTACTTTGTCCATTTACCTAGGGCAGCTATTTAATAGAATATGTAATTTTTGTTTAAATGTGATGTTATTTCTGCAGATGTCTTGTTCAGCTCTGAGAGATTCCAGGCACCCTGCCCCTTGTGCTTACTGATAAGCTTATATTAATGTAATCTATGCTTAAGTGACGATTTTATATAGACATGTGCGTCACTGTGAATTAAATATTAAAATCTCATCTACAAGGCTGATTTTATAGCCTTCGCATAAAGCATCCTTTCCTGGTACACAATTTATTTTCTTTAAATTTTTTACAAATTCATTAGTTTCCTGAAGATTCAGAAAATGCAGCATCTACTTAAATAAACTCTGTGTTCCTCCTTAAAGTTAAATAACAAAGTATTTATTCAGTAGCATTGGTAAAATGCTTGTAGATTTTATTATAGATATTACTTTATTGATCACCTACTCCAGGAGCAACGTGGCAGAAAAAAGAAATTGCAATGAATGACCGAATATGGTGAAAATTTAAGCAGTAAATTACCATAAGTTTAAATTTAAAATTTAAGTTAGCAAAAACTGAAAAAAGGAAATATCAAAATATTGCAAATGGTCCTTCTTCAGAGAACAACTAATAGGTTACAATCTACAGATGTTCTGCAGCAATTAAAGTAAATTAGGATCCCCGGGCATCATTGAAACAAGTAGGGTTTATCCCAATGTCCTGACTACTTTGCCCATCATTGCCTCGTCCATTATGGAACTTTTATCATCCCATCTCTAATGCATTACTATCTCTCTCACCTCTTCAGTACCTAATTGCTAATGTGTAGTGAGCATACTGGCACAAAAGGGCTGACATTATATTATCTAGGTAGGTGCTACACTTTGGTGGTGGTTGATTTGGCTCCCCAATTTCTATGTAAAGCATTTTGAGAAGTAAAAAAAGTGCTATTGTATTTGAACAGTATACATACCTGGGAATTATTATTGCCACATAACATAATGATAATGAATGGAAAACAAAGATGTTAAAGGAGGGTCTTCCCTCCATCTTACTTTAGCTAGGAGAATCAGTATTGTCAAAATGCATTTCCTTCTAAAGCTCTTATTTCTTTTTCAGAGCACCCTTATATATCAACAAATCCTTCTGTTTTATAGTGTTATTAGATCATCTGTGTTGCATGTCATTTATCTGCATTCAAACCAACCATGTATTAAAAAGGCATGGCATTGTATAACTTTCATTTGTATTGCTGTATATCCTTTTGTGAAGTAAAATTATGAAGCATTGATCAATTTAATTTATATGTTTTAAATAGCACCTTATTTTAATAATAATAATAATAATAATTCTTTAAATTAATAATGCACTTTTCTCACTGCTCCAAGCATTTTAATGAGTGGGGAGCCACTTCAACCACCACTAACGTGTAGCATTCATCTGGATGATGTGACGGCAGCCATTATTGCACCAGTATGCTCACCACACATCATCTGCTAGATGGCAAAGTGTTGAGAGAGATGTCCATTTATAGGCAGGGGATGATTAGTAGGCCAGAATGATTAGGCCATGGATGGCAAATTAGCTTGGATGTTGGGGTACCCTACTCTTTACAGATCTTTTGTGACCACAGAGAGTCAGCACCTCAGTTTTACATCTCATCGGAAGGACGGTGCCATTTTGCAGCATAGTGTCCCCATCACTGCACTGGAGCATTGAAATCCTTATTCATTTCACAGGATAAGCATCCCCTGCTGGCCTTGCCAAAACCTCTTCCAGCAGCAACCCAAGTTTTTTCTAGATGGTTTACCATCCAAGTACTGGCTGGGCCCGAACATGCTTAGCTTCATGTAGATGATCTGTTCTGAAGTTCATGTGGTGGCTAGCCAAACATTTTATTTAGTAGTAAAAATTTTGGGGCTTCTCCTCAAGGTATTTTTTAACAAAATATCAAAAAAAAAATATAATGCGAGTCAAATTTACAAATGTCTAGAAAGCTGTTGCATGCATAGAAATGTTTATCACACTTTTAATGTTTACACTGTTTTTACATTTGTTTTTGAATAGAAGAACATGAAATTCAGAAAGAGATTTTGATTGATATATAAACATGTTAAATGAATATTTGCTTTTACTTGTATATGTAGATTACTTGTAAAATGTGTTTAAACTGGTTGTTGTATAGATTGTGGGCAGGCAAAGATTGTTTTTCCAGCAAAGGTTTTTATATCAGACATTGTATTGGCAGTGTTTGATAAGGAGAAATTTAATTTTCAGCTTAGCTGAAAATGGTAGCTTATGTGAGAGAAGCATGACAATGTGACTGAGCCTGTGCAGTCCAAATTTGAAAATTAATTCCCATAACTTGCTCTCTTTGCTGAGTTGTAAATCTTGACTATTTATACTTCTATACACAAAATAGCTTTGATTTTATTAGAAGTTAACTTACACATGAAAACTGAATTGTCATCTATATGCTCTCTTGCAACTTTTTTTGAAATAATTAATTAAGCCTTCACAGTCAGAGGAAGGTATTTTTCTGCTTTAACATATTCATATATTATTGATGTAACTTTTTTTTAGTAAAATCTTTGAAAAATCACAGGAGCCTTTATCTATAACATTAGTTTTAACAGGAGGATATCCATTCTAGAAAGCTAAAGTGTGTATTATGTTATCCAATATGAAGCTGGTGATAGTCATTAATCATACTAATTGATGTACATTTAGAAGAAAACCAATAACAAAGTAATTACAGACAGTTGATTCCTACAGGTGCTATTTTCCTCTTTTATCTAAACTATAAATTATATTTATATCAGACTTGCATATGTAGGCCTAATCTAATAATATGTGAATAAAAGTACAACATGCAGTATGCTTTCAGATCCCTTTTTCTCTTACTATTTGCTGACAAAACTCACCAGAAACCCCAAAGCAAATTCAATGAACTGCAAAGGGATTCACTTTCCCAGCCTGCCGTTAAAAACTGGGGATAGTCCCTTAGCAGTGATGCAACAGTGGTGCTTGGGGTTCCAACCACAAAATACAAGGAACATTGGAGAACTCACTAAGGTACACAGATAAAAATTATGACAAATCAGCACCAAACATGCATACATAAAATAAAGTGTTTTGTACAGTGCAGTGTTATGTGAGGTCTAAGGTGAACTTGAGTTTAGAGTTCCACCACAGATACTGACATCTTTTCTGTCAGACATAAATGAACATTATATGAGCGAGACACTGTTCGCTAGTTTAGCAATACGTCCATTTGTAAAACCATAATTTGAGCACACCAATAACTACCTTATTTAGGCTCTTACGATATCAAACCAAATGAGTATGCAAAGAAAAAATTTACAGTATTAAAGCTGCTCAGCCATTTCTCTAAGCACCACAGCTAGAGTTTTGCTTGTGGAAGCCGTTGCGTGACTAGAGAGAAATAAAGAAAACTAGTCGGTCAGTTACTGTTGCTTCTTTCTGGTTTGCTCCCCTGACCAATAGTGCTTTAGAAAAACGTTAGGACTGCCATTTCATTAACACAGAGGTAAAGAAATCTGGAAATAAATTAATAAATAAATAAATCTGGAAATAAATAAATCAATACATCTTTGGCGTGAATAAATAATTCATATTTATTTAGTCATTTGTTGTGCAGGTTTTTTTTTTGTAAGGATTTATTTATTTATTTTCACCAACTTCTTTATTTCTTTATTTATATCAAAGATGTATATATTGATTTATTTACTTTAGTCATGTTTCATTCTCCATATTTAGTTGTGCATTGGAAAAAACAAAACAGTATTAGTAATGAATTTTTATGTTATGCCATTTAAAAGAATATCCATTGACAGGAATCAGACTAGTTTAATACTTTTTCCTCATTTAGATGACAAAGTGGCCTCTGCGGTCAGAAAACATTTAGGAGGGATGTAACAGTGTGGGTTAGCTCTATGCTCCTGTGGCCTTCTGGGTGCCTCTTGAACCTGCCACTGTTGTTAATGTCACCAAGATGAGCCAGGCAAATGAGGACACATACATCCAGACAAGGGGTAGGTGCAAAAGTGAATCACTGCTTTTATTAAAATCAAAAAACAAACTAACGGTGTTCAATCAGTGCAATGCAAATAGTCTATAAATAAATAATCCATAAAAAGTAAAAGTGAACGTAGAGGTTAAAGTCCATTGAATAAATCCATGAAAATGAAGTTAAAACATGCAGGAATTTTCATATAAATATCTCAGTCCCTTGTGCTTCCCTTTAAAACTGACATCTTCCCAGCTTTTCCTATTCGAATCTCGCCACACAGGTAGACATCAACCAACAGGTTAAGACAATCTTCAGTCCTGCTCATGTACCTTCCACCCATCCCATGGTGATTCACAGGGTGCCGCCAAGCCTTATTTCCTTTGGGTTCCAACTGCCTTTGCAGAGGAGTCCCTCTAAAGTAATGTTGCTCCTGCTCCCATGCTCAGCAGAAGCAACCCTCAGCCCCCTCAAGTGCCGGCCACATGCTCCTCTTCCAGGGTTCACATTCCCGTCCACCTGCTTACTTTCCTCTCACACCAGCACTATCTCACTCCTGCCCTTTTTGCCATCCTTTAACCTCCATGTCTGTTTCTCTCACTTTTCGTCTTGTTTCTTTCCTCTTCCGATCCAGTTTTTTCTCCTGTCCTGTGCAGTCTACTTTTATACTAACTTGAATGGCCTGATTGGGTGCAGGTGTGAACCTCCATACACTTTGAGATGTGAATGTGGCACCTGACTGATCCTCTTGCTTTTGCACTTGTGTGTGCACTATCAGCCAAGTTACTGCAACCCACCCCAAAGTGGCACCATCATGCGTATCCACACCCATCCCGGGCCTGCACTTTATGGGGCTCGATTATTATTTAAAAAGACCACCTGCGCCTTGGACCACTCATCACAAGGCAACAAAGGGAAATAATTTAGATCCTCCCACTCTTATTTTGATTATTATTGAAGGAATGAAACACATAACCTATTCATCCTTATGTCTGAATTTGTTAAGACAGAAACTGCCTAAATAAAGCTCTGGTGAAATAGTACTTTATTACAACTAATAAAGTTCAGTGAGAACTTTTTATTATGTGACCTTATATTCATATGGGAAATCACAAAAGTGTGATATAAATTCAGAAGCAAAATGATAGCTTTTTTTGTGAATGCATGTGTCAGATTTTTGTTTATGCCTTACTCCTGTCTTTATTCTTTTTGCTCTTTCCCTGTTTCTTCAGGTCTATTGTTACCTATTTCAATTAGCTGTGGTGAAAAAAGGGGAGGAGCATAACATTAAATAATGCCCTTAGGTATTGTAACCACTTTTGCTGCTGTTACCTGAGGGGGAAATTAAAAAACAATCTTTGGTTGCTTTCAAATGGGGCATTTGTTTGTGGCTGTCCTCCTTCTCTAATGAGCTAGTCCACTGTAATTCTAAAATATACTATCCAGTGTGTTACTTTTGGTAGTCTCTTTTTTAATGTATACTGTAAGTTTTGTTACTCTTTGGTTTAGTTCTCTAGTTTCCATAAAAAAGGTTTAAGAATAATAATATTTTGACTGTTTTAACTTTCAGCCTTTTTGAATGCTGGTAAAGTGAGATTTCTTTAATTTTTTAAAAAACTTGCCTTCATCCCTACTTGTTTCTTGGGCTGTTTATACAATTGATTTTTCTGACTTATTGTTTCTATAGTTTAGCTAAATGCTACATTAAACATTTACAGGTAGTTGTATTTTAATGAGGGGTTATGGTGTTGGTTTTCTTATATACTACATAATTAACAATAGCAAATTGGTGATTCAGGCCAGAATTGCAACATTTTTGAGCAGCAAGTTACAGTCAGCCTTACAGTGTAAGTTTTAAATAAAATAAATGCCATATGAAAAATGAAATTCTGAGTGAATCAGGCCTTTTTTAATTCCAGAATCTACCATCGTTAGAGAGTTCAGAGTCTCACCCGTTATATCTATACTAATAAAAGGCAAAGCCCTCACTGACTGACTGACTCACTCACTGACTCACTCACTCACTCACTCACTCACTCATCACTAATTCTCCAACTTCCTGTGTAGTTAGAAGGCTGAAATTTGGCAGACTCATTCCTTACAGCTTACTTACAAAAGTTGGGCAGGTTTCATTTTGAAATTCTACGCATAATGGTCATAACTGGAAGCTATTTTTCTGCATATACTGTAATGGAGTTGAGCTCGAAAGCCGTGGGGGCGGAGTTTCGTGTGACATCATCACGCCTCCCACGTAATCACGTGAACTGACTGTCAACGCAGTGTATAGAAAACCAGGAAGACCTCCAAAAAGTGCTGAAGAAAACATGCATTATATAATTGAGAAGGCAGCGAAACAATAAGAAGCGAGCGACTGACATATACTACCATATTCATGAGTGCTGCTACTTCGGAAACAAAGCACGGTGGAAACCTAAAGTTTAAATTAAGTTTATAGACAGGCTGCCGCTGGTGTTTGTAATTTAGTGCCTGCCCATATAAGGCCGTCCGTCAGCGGCAATCCAATAGAAACACTGCCGCTAAATATTCACGGGTGAAGGACTGTGCTTATGCAGAGGAAGATGAGATGGTCAGGGTGGTGTTTGGCACAAACTCAGTGAAACTGCGAAAGAAACTTTTAAGTGCCGGGTCTTAGCTGACATTACATACAGCCGTGGACATCACACGAGATGGCACCAGCACAGCTGGGAACCTTCGATGCAAGAACACCAAGCGGCTCACGTGAACTGACGCAGTGCACAGACAAAAAGCAACAGTTCCAAAGAGTGCTGAACAAAAACCGAATTACACAATTGAGAAGGCAGCAAAAAAATATGAAGCGTCTGATACATACAAGCATATTCATAAGTGCAGCTACTGCGGAAACAAAGCACACGGTGCAAAAAGTGAATGTCCCGCTAAAGGAAGACAGTGTAAAAAAAAAACCTGTGCATGCAGTGTGTGATGTCTTAAATAAAGAGGAAGACAAGCTGTTTATTGATGCAGTAAGAAACGAATCGATGAATGAAACCTCTTATCTTTACAACGATTGACAAACACAGAATGTAACTTGAACACAACACATCGTACAAATACGACCCTGATTGAAACAAATAATGATAATCAAATCCTTGATGACAGCAACACTCAATAACACTCACAAAACAATTACTGTATATTGACAATCATGTTACGTTATTTTTAAAATGTTCCTTTTTCTTTTTCATAACTTCTTTAACACGCTACTTCTCCGCTGCGAATATATATATATACACCCCGATCTACATACTCTCAAATAGACAAGCCACACGCCGTGGCGC
>JANRMT010062808.1:57761047-57780744 GCA_026402145.1 Polypterus bichir lapradei | reverse complement strand
TCTATTATTTGATTCTGTCGCCCACTAAAACCCTTTTAAATTAAAAAGAAACATTTGCGATTTGGGGCAAATTTACGTGTGCGATTACATACGATTAATCAAGATTAATTATTACACAGCCTCTAATTAATTGGATTAATTTTTTTAATCGAGTCCCACCCCTAATATATATATGTGTATATATGCATATATATGTGTGTGTGTGTGTATATATATATATGTATATATATATGTGTATATACAGGTATATGTGTATATATTATATATATATATATGTGTATATATGATGTGTATATATATGTTTATATATGTGTGTGTGTATATATATATATATATATATATATATATGCCAGCAACTCTCATGACAATGACAAAACAATTACATTAACAATCATGTTACGTTATTTTTAAAATATTTCCTTTTCTTTTTCATAACTTCTTTAACACACTACTTCTCCGCTGCGAAGCGCGGGTATTCTGCTAGTCTTTCATATATGTAGACCACAGGAATAATGTTGCAAATGCCATAGTTGTGTACTGCAAAGGAAACATTCTATTTTATTTAATTAAAAGGTAATTTATTTTAACTCCGGTAGATCGCTTTAATATTTTCTTTATAAGATTTCATCTCACATTGCCAGGGTGTGGGTAATAAAAGTAATATTTGGTCCTAATTTAGGCCGAATCTAAGACCTGCTGTATTTTTAAGGCAATTTATAAAATGTTATTGTCTGTCTGACATCTATTTTGCTGATGAACCTAGTGCACTGTCAAGAGAGAAAATTCACATTTATATTAAAAAGTTTTAAGTTGTTATTGTGATTCCTGACAACTTTATCTAAAGGACTACACTGAGGCTTAAGGTAATTAAAAATGTGTGACATTAATAAAGTCTGTGTGCTTCTGAGTGCAGCCTTTTATTAACTTACAATTTAATTAAAGGCAATATACAACAAACTAGATTTAGTATGTTTTGTGTGCAGCTTGGCATCTTGTGTTTTGAAAATAAAAGCTTTTTATTAGTAAATGGTGTGACAGGCAGAACTAAGGGTTTTCTGCTGTCTGCCCATATAACAGGCACATCCTTCATTATTGCTTTAAACAATATTTTAATTTTCTAAGCCTTGTTATCTCATTTCTTTTAATATTTTGTATTTTAACTTCATTTTATAACTGGTTTACTCTGGTCAGGGTCATGGTGAGCAAGGGTCCAGCCTAGCAGGAATTTTACAAAGCCAGTACTTAAAACATAAGAAAAACCTTAGTAACAATAACATAAGATAATGAAATGTACAAATTATCTTGATAATCTATACTAAAATGTAAGAATTTGATTATTTTTCCTTGATAAATAAAAAATAAATGTTGATAAGTTTTCATTTGTAGAAAAATGATGGGTGTTCTTTGCCAGTCACCACCAGGAACTGTCCTCTGTCCTTTAAATCTGCAGGGTCTCCCGTAGTTCTTGATGGTGCTTTTCGAATACACTCTGAAGTTAGTGAGTTGTCTTTTTCTGTGGTTTGTATCTTTTTATTCTTGATTTCTCAACCTTCTTATCTGTTTTTTGCTTTCTGCTCTGTGTTTGCTTTGGATTGCCTAATTGTTCATGCAACTTTTCTTTGCCTTTGTACTCCAAGGAGCTTTATTCTTGTTACAGAATAATTTTGGATATAAATTATTTATAAGGATCCTGTATTTGCCCTATTACTAGCTAGGTTATGACAATTTTATTCATCTAGTGGGCATTACTGGAGCGGCTTTTTGGGACTTACACATTTTGGAACTGCTAGTTCATGATACATCCACGATCATGTGAGCTATGAGATGCTAAAACTTTTAAATATATTTTTTATGTTGTTTTTGTACATCATGTAAATTATATGATGGACATTTGCCAAATCAGACCTGTCCTGTTTGAGCAAGACTGAAATCTTTCTAAAGATTCATTATTTGTAGTATACACAAAGAGAACATGCAGATATTGAACTGGCAGCATGTGGGTGGATGGTTAAAAGTGTGTTTCCAAATATACTGTTTTTGTCTCTGATTATATTTAACAGCAGTTGAAATTTCCATTACAGTTCCACATTGTATAACAAAAAATTGGAAACTCTGATCTGAAGATGTTCCTTATATGCATATCAATCTGTTATTTTCTGTTAGAATATTTACAGTTGTAGGAACAGTAAGTAACATACTGTTCAGATCTGCTCCTGATTTAAACCCAAAAACCGAATTAGACAAACAGTAGACCCTGAAATGCATTTACAGGTGTCCATTAAGTATTTTTAATCATGGCAACACAGAGGTTAACAATGGTGCCTCACAGGTACAGAAATCTGAATTTGAAAGCAGGCCTGGAAAATTCCTATGTGAGTTTGAATGCTCTCCCTGTGCTTTCCACCCACATTACAAAAACTTTAAAGTTAGATTAACCAATAAGCCAACCAGTGTGACTGGGTCTCGATGTGTGTTGTAAGTATGGGCTTCACGTGAACTATACTTTTGACTCATGCTGTAGAGCCAATGTTTCTTGGGTTAGACTGCAGCCACTCCACAACTGTCAATTTGAAGATGTACGTTCATCAAATTAATGAATGGTTTATAGAAGGTTTTTTGATTTTTACAGCATTTTTGAAATAAATTGAATTTGAAACACATAGCAAAGTTTTAGCAATCCTATCAAGCTCAGGTTAGGCATATAGAAGCAAAAATGAAACATATCTGTTACAAAGTCTGAAGGTTTCTAAATTTTTGGTATGGGTGATTTGTTTTTTCTTGAAACAGCCTATGTCAAGTTGGCCAGCCATTAAGTTGACTACCTTGCTTACATCCAATAAACTGTTTTCACAAAAAGCAACAACACACTTTTCTTGTTCAGCTTGATGACCTGCAAGGTTGTTGATCCTGTGCTGGCTGCATTTCAGGTGTTTGTTTCACTAATGGCCCATAATTTAAAATTTTGATTTCCTTTCATATTTTGGAATTTAAAATCCCTGCTTTGATTCTTGATAGTGATTTTTTCTAGCATTCAGTTGCTTAACCTTCGATGCTCACAAGTGAAATCAGCAAACCAGCAAGAAAAAAATAAACGGGTTTTATTTTTTATTTACTGCCAACCTGTGATTGTGCCCTCAACCAAGGGTATTTCCTGGATGGTTCCTAATGCTGCTATGGCAGACTCTGGCTCTCCACTGTTTTATGAAGGAGTAATCAAGTCCAGAAAAACAATAACCAGACGCAGTTTTTGATATCTAAATAGTTCATATATTTTTCTTCTACAAAAAAAAAATATAAACCTTGCATTTCCAAAAATACATAAACATGTGGAGTGAATTTTCCAAATGTTATAAATTAGAAAGGAAAAGAATAATTAATCTCGTCTCCAATCCATGTTTTTTTTCTTTGTTCACTAAGTTGTAATGAGATTTTCCTAAACATATTTTTTCTTGCATGTTGCGTCTGTCTCTTTTAGTTATGGTATTTACAATTGAAATGCTACATAGAAAAGGCACAAGTCTGAGTGAACCAAGCTCCTTCTCTGAATACTAAATAGTCACATAATTAAATCTATACATAAACAAATAATTTCCTGGTAAACAGGAAAACATTCATGTTTAATTTTCTGAAATACATCTCCCGGTTTTGTGTCAGATTAATATCAGCTGTTTGGCTACTGACATTTGAAAGGAGGAATTCAGGCTTCGAAAATCAGAATGTTTTCAGTTGTCAATGTCTGTTACTTGGCTTTGTGCTAATAAAAAATTCATGAACACTGGTACCTTTAAATCCACTGTTTATCTTATTCTTTTGGAAATCAAGCTCTCAGTTTAACTGCACTTTTAGATAGACAAAGCTTTTTTACCAACTTTCAGCACACTAAGATTCTATCAAGGGCAAACTAAAGTAACAATATACAATCTATAACAGCTTTAAAGAATTGAAATATGTGTATTTATATATACATTTGAATTTGGAATTTTGCCATTGCCATTGTCAACTTTCTGAAAGACCGAGAAAAAATAGAAGAAAAATCTCAGGTTGCAAAACTTGGGCTTCAGCGTAAACATATGCAACCTGCTGCATTTGTTATTCCTCTCATCATTGGCAAGTCGACCAGTCCTCGGTGTTTTGAGTATGTTACATTCCTTCCCTGTGAGTGTAAACCAAACCAGCAAGCTTGGATGACTCAAGACATTTTGGGAAACTGGCTGTGACAACTTGACAAGAATATTATGATGCGTGAGTCACTGTCTTGCACCCCAAAACATGAGGATGAGTCTCAGTACTTTAGCAAAAACAGCTTTATTCAGCTTGAAACAGGAACAGCACGATTATTTATTGTAGCGGGATCTACCACTCTTCTATACACGGACACAGCAGTCAGGCAGGGTCGTGGTCAGGTTAGTGGCCAAGTAATACTGCTCCCTGCATTATAATGTTCCTTGCATCACCATCAACAAACATGTGCTAGACCACGATTTGCTTCTCTGGTGCTCCGCTGCAGCACTGTGACATGCAATCTTCCACAGACACGGCAATTACACTATGGGACACACTTCAGCGAATCCTCTCGTTGGGGTTCCCAAAATGTAGAAGAAGAAAAGGAAGATTCTGCTTCTGATTGATAACTGTGCTGCCCACAGCATGCTTCCGCATTTAGATAATGTTCACGTTGAGGTCCTCCCACCCAATTGCACAGCAGTGCTTCAGCCATTGGATCTGGGCATCATTCACAACGTGAAAATGTATTATCGCAAAGGAAATACTGAGAAAAATTCTCATCAGCATAACTTGCAGACAGAAGGAGATCAAAATTAATGAGAAAGAAGCTATTGAAATGATTGCAAATGCCTGGATGCAAGTTAAAGAAAGCACCATAGTGACAAACACAGAATCTCATTACTACGAAATTTTCATTACGAAATATTTTTTTAGGTCCCTGGCACTTCATTGTAATGGAATTTGACCTGTATTCAAGTTAGGGCTGAAGACATGAAGAGCCAATTAATTGCAGAAATTGTACTTTCTATGTCCTGTAAGCTGATGAAAACACTAACACGTCTAATGAAGCGAAGCTTCTTATGTACATCAGGTATGAGAATAGTATTCAGCTTAATTTATACTTTTTATTTTGTCAGACATTAGCTGAGCATTCAAAGGAAGAGCATATTAATGAAAATTCAAATTCATTCATTTGTTGTAATGAAGTAGATTGGCAGAATTGTTTTCAACTCAATAGCATGAGGGCTTTTTCTATGACAAGAAACAAACTTAGCTTAATAGCATGTGTAGAAGCACCTTGCTCCCCAAACTTTGTGGATTCATTCCACAATATATAATTTGTCAAGCTGTTGTGGCAAAGACAATGTCATCCACATTTAAACGGTAATTGATGGAGTAGTTTGAGCTGTTAATGCCATCAATACAAGATTAAAAAGTTTGTAGGTATTCAAAATACTGTGTGAGCAGTTGGAGGCTAAATATTACCAATTCCTCTCTCACTTCCTCAGGAAAAACACTCTTCAATTTGTGCTCAGACTTAGCTTAAATCTTTGGAGATGATAGATTCTTGAACTTGTTGGGCTAACTTGCTGACATGTTTTATTGACTTAATGTGCTAAATGTTAGATTGCAAGGCCATGACACAAACATATTTGTGCTTACAGATAAAAGTGCGAACTAGAATTGGAAGTTGCATCTGCGTCATTCTCATGGGCAAAGTGAAAATTGTGAACTGTCCTCACTGGTAGATCACTTTCTGAACAAGGCCATGCCAAAGCACAAGCTGAAAGAGGTAATATGAAGTCACTTCAGGAGCAGTTTATCAACTATTTTCTCATGGATGATAATTGGAAAGATGAATTAATCCAAAATCCATTCAGAGTTGGAACTTCATGCAACACTTTCTTAACCGGAGGCTGTCATTGAATTCCCATGTGATAAGGCAGTCAAAGTGTTCTTTGAAATTAAATTGCTTATCAGTTTTCGGATATCCGTACATAACAAATACCCTGAATTGCCATGTATTATTCTTATTGAGAATTACACTAGTACTATTTGCATCTTCTTATTTATCTGAGTTTGGATTTTCTGCCTTAACATTAATTAAAAACAAATATATGTCCAGATTGCAAGTCAAAGATAATATTTGTCTTTAATTAAGAGTCATTGGATAATCTAATATGCATATCTTTGGGATGTGAGAGGAAAAGTGGAGTATCTGAAGGAAAATCTCCAGACAAGTAAATGGTTGTTTCTGTAACTGTAGCTAATCTACAACAATGATGAAATATATTGCTGCGTATGTTATTATTCAAAATAAATGTATGGTATCAGATTTCCCCATTTTACATTCATTTTTCTGCCTCTGCTCCTAATGTTTTAAAGCACAAGGCAAATGTTTGTCTTTATTGATAGAACATGAAATGTGCAAATGGATGTGCATAATCAAAGAGACATGCAGCTAGAGTGGCTGTTATAACATTGTATTTCATTGCTGAAAATAAATCAGAAAACTGGATACATTTGCATAGTTTGTTTGTTTTGTTTTTTTCTAAGCCAAAGCAATGCTCATTAGCATAACAATTAAAATGTGACTAATATAATGAAAACGCATAAGTAAATGATGCATGAGTGAATAGGATACAGTCAGGATCAGTCGTATTCAGGGGTTAATTCATTCTGCATTATTATGCAGGCTCCAGAAGTAACAAAAATCTAATCAGTTATGTAAGGCATCTTGAAAATAGCATAATGAAGGCTGTTTCAGAGTAGTTCTGAAATACTGCTTTATTCTTCGATAGAAAATTGTAATCTCTCAAAGGTAGCCCTAATGTATGGACAAATGTAAGAAAGGGAGAGTTGTGGACAATTATTCACATGAGATATACTAAAAAAAATGTTGCATTTATTTTAAAAGGTAAGTTTGGTATATTTCAAGTTGAAGTTATTGTCTCACAATAGTGGTATATACTAGTTATCCACATAAAATTGTGCTCAAGATAGAAAAATATTTTTAAATTTTAAAACATAATTAGCTCACTCTTGTGTTTTATAATGGAACTAATGGGTACTGGAATCCCAATGAAAAGAAAAAAATCAAGCTTACCAACTTTGACCACTTTGAAATTGCAAAGGATTAGATTAAAACAAAACAAACTTCCCCCATTTCTGAGAAACTTGTAGTAACAAAATCAGATTGTTTGTGCTGTTTTCTTAAGGTTAGGAAACGTTTCTTGCTCGTTTCTTGCAGCAGCCATCATTGGAGGAGTTTAGACAAAATGTGGTATATCATGTGCACACACGATAAAAAAATACATAGAAAATAAAAAAGGTAGAGTGTGCAATAAAGCAGACTGAAGTGCCACATACAAATGATTAGCTTTTAATGCATTGTAAGTTGTCCTTGCTGAGGATATGCTAGTTGAAGAACTAAGGACAACGTTTTTGACTGAAAACTCAGTGACACTGATGTTCCTGTCTTGTATCCAATGCTGGGTGGGATAGGAGCCTGCTTTATTGTGACGTTGCACTGAATAAGAAGGTTAGGAAGATGGATGTGTGGATTACAATAACATCTGTTCAGTTCTTGTCACTTTTTTCCTTCATAAAATGATATGGACACACTGTTGAAATATCAAGATGTGGATCAATACTTGGAAAATGGATGTATTTGGTAAGTTACGCTTTTCATTATATTGGGACACCAGAACCCATTAGCTCCATTATAAAACACAAAAATCGATTAGTTATGTTTTAAATTTAAAAGAACGCAATTTCATGTGGCAAACTAATATATGCTGTACCAAGATTGGGAAGAAGTAACTTTGACTTGAAAAAACTAAACCTATCCTTTAAGAAGTATTTATTTTACAGTTAATGCCCTCAAAGTGTAAATTAAGAAGCTCAGTACATGCACATGGTCAGATACAACAATAACAACATTTTTTTTTTCGTATAGCTCACAATCACACAAGGAGTACCACAATGGGCTTTGACAAGCCCCATTTTTTGATAGTCTCCCAGCCTTGACTCCCTAAGAAACCAAGAAAAAGCTCCAGAAACAAAACCCTTGTAGTGGAATAAAATGGAAGAAATTGTGGGAAAGGCAATTCGGAGACAAACCCCTTTCCATGTAGGTTGGATGTGTAATGGGTGTCAAGAAATGGGGTAAATACAATGCACAAAACAGAACACAAGTAATCCTCTTCACAGAGCTATATGGTCTATCTGTAATGGCCACCTCAGAAATATGATACAACATTACAACAGCAATAGTACAGGCTACAAAGCAAAATGAAAGAATATATTATATCACATATATGAGGATTTGTTCAGAGTCATGGAGAACTTGGCCAACAAGCTGTTTACCCCTACTGGCCATTCCACAATTAAGTCTGTGCTGGGCCGGCTGATCAGATGAAAGGGCCCTTCTACCCGATTATTCCAGTGCTCCTTTATCAGAGATGACTTTACCTTAGGCAGGCAACAGCTTGGTACTATGGCAGTGGCACCAATACTAAGAATAGAAACAGAACAGGGGATGGTTAGTAACAGTTTATAAATACTATATTAATTATATTTTAGTACTAATGACTAACAACAAAGATGCATTATGCACAGCTATTCAGCAGTTCTAATCTGGGGATGCTAAACTGAATTAGTGAGTCTTCAGCCACGATTTAAAGCTGAGATTGAAGAGGCACCTCTGATAGTAGCAGATAGACCATTCCACAGCTTTGGAGCCTTCCCACTGTTATTTTATTAATCCTTAGAATCATAAGCAGACCAGCATTTTGAGATCTTATGTTCAGATAAGTAAGCAGGGCCTTGGTCATTTAAGGCTTTATATGTTAAAAGGAGGATTTTGAAATCAGCCCTAAACTTAACTGGGAGCCAGTGTAAGGATTTAAGAACTGGAATTATGTGTTCGTACTTTCTGGTTCTTGTTAATAATTTTTGCAGCAGAATTTTGAATTAACTAAATGCTGTACAAAGAACAATTTGTGCATTGCAGTAGTCAATCCTACTATAAGTACATACATGAATTAATTTCTCAGTATCCAAATATTTAGAAAACAATTTAATTTCCCAACATTTTCAAGATGGAAAAAATATGTTTTAGACAGTTTTGTAATGTCCATTTTAAATGAGTCAAAGATAATGCCCAGGTTGTTGGCTGATTCAGTACAGTAATCCCTCCTCGATCGCGTGGGTTGCATTCCAGAACCCCCCGCGATAGGTGAAAATCCGCGAAGTAGAAACCATATGTTTGTATGGTTATTTTTATATATTTTAAGCCCTTATAAACTCTCCCACACTGTTAACATTATTAGAGCCCTGTAGACATGAAATAACACCCTTTAGTCAAAAGTTTAAACTGTGCTCCATGACAAGACAGAGATGACAGTTCTTTCTCACAATTAAAAGAATGCAAACATATCTTCCTCTTCAAAGAATGCGTGTCAGGAGCAGAGAATGTCAGAGAGAGAGAGCGAGAGAAAAGCAAACAATCAAAAAATCAATACGTGCTTTTGAGCTTTTAAGTATGCCGAAGCACCGCGATAAAGCGGCATTTTTTAGAGGAGCTTCGTATCTTCTAAGCAAACAGCCTCTGTGCAAACAGCCCCTCTGCTCACACCCCCTCCGTCAGGCAGAGAGAGTGATAGAGACCGAGAAAAGCAAACAATCAAGCATCGCGCGGGAAGCATATCGTATATCATTGAGGAGTTTTAGTTAATACGTAATATATGCTCTGATTGGGTAGCTTCTAAGCCATTTGCCAATAGCGTCCCTTGTATGAAATCAACTGGGCAAACCAACTGAGGAAGCATGTAGCATAAATTAAAAGACCCATTGTCCACAGAAATCCGCGAACCAGCGAAAAATCCATGATATATATTTAAATATGCTTACATTTAAAATCCGTGATGCAGTGAAGCCGCGAAAGTCGAAGTGCGATATAGCGAGGGATCACTGTAAAACTAATGGTGATTCCAACTGAGTTAAATAATGAAATATTTTTGTGATCAACCTCTTTCCCTCCAATAATTATTATTTCTGTTTTATCTGTGTTCAAAGATATGTAGTTTTCATCCATCTACACCTTTATCTCACTAACACATCTAAGCATTGGAGAAACATCATTTGGTCTAAAACAAGGTAAAACTGGGTGTCATCTATGTATGAGTGAAAATTAACATTGAGTTTTCTAACAATAACAACATTTATTAATATAGCACATTTTCATACAAATGGTGTAGCTCAAAGTGCTTTACAATATGTTTATATGAAATAAAAATAGGATTAGGCAACACTAAGAAACAAAGAATAAAGTAAGGTCAGTTGGCCAGGAAGACAGAAAAAAACAACAACAAAACAAAATAAAAACTCCAGATGTGCTGGAGGAAAAAAGCAAAATATGCAGGGGTTCCAAGACCAAGAGAATGCCCATTCCCCACTGGGCAATGATAGATGACAGATCCAAGTGAAATCATGTATAGTAAAATCAGTAAAGGTCTCAGTACTGAGCCTTGCGGAACACCATATCTTACTTCATGATGCAGTACTGTCAGCACATTTTTGTATGTACTGGAATCAATTTAATAAATAAGAACTAAACCAGGTAAGAACATTGGCCCTATAAACCCAATGTTACTTCCCAGCCTGTATGGTAAAATAGAATGGTCAGTGGTGTCAAATACTGCACTTAGGTCTAACAACATAATTACAGTGTAATTTCCTTCATCAGAAGTTATCAGTGTGGAAGCCAGACTGGAATTTCTCAAATGAATTGTGATGTATAAGGTGAGACTGAAGTTGATTGGTGACTGCTTTTTCAAGTATTTTAGAGAGAAAGAGGTAAATTTGAAATGGGTCTATAATTATTAAGTATATGTGGGTCTAGGTCTGACTTTTTAAGTAATGGTTTGATAACTGACACTTTTAGTGCATCGAGTACAGTGCCATCCAGAAAGGAGCTATTGATAATGTTTTACTATTTAAAGTGAGTGCCTCAAAGGATGTGAAGTCAACTAAATTTTTAGGAGCAATCTGCATTTTGTCACAATGAATTATTCCAAGGCCTTCTCCTCGACCAGAATCTCTAGATTTATGAAGGAATGCGTATCCAGATGCTGTCGCCTTAGCTAAGGGAAAAGTGTCAGAGTTACTAAGCCAGGTTTCAGTGAGAAGACATAAATCAGATTTAGTACTTAATATAATATAATTTACCAATCATTTACCAAAACAACTTTACTTCCAAGAAAGTGAATACTTCCAAGAGAGTGAATGTTTAATAAGCAACATTGAAAACTGCATAGATGTTTCTGGACTGGTCATATATTTTTTGTTTTAATTTGAATTAACTTATTATTACAGGTGCCCCTGATGGAGAGAGAGAGAGGTTAGGAGCACACGCTGATACATCGCATTGCCAAACCCACCACATGACAACTCAACTCAGGATCCCAGATTAGGACCAGTTTTTTATGGTGGCTGCAGTGCCAATTCTGCCACCAACCCCCAAGTTTTTCACTGCAGGTTGGGGGGCCTACATGCAGGGCTGGATGCAGATTAACATCATACCTAGGACAAAGCATTTGCATGTTAAGGGCCTTGCTCAGGGGTCCAACGGAGTAGAGTCACTTCTGGCGTTTATGGGATTTGAACCGGCAACCTTCCAATTACCAGTGCAGATCCTTACCTCTTGGTCTTGGTCTATTTATACACCTTATTTTTTGGTTATCCTGTAATTTAAGGTTTTCATCAAAATAAAATTAATAATCTGTTGTACTATAAGGATTATGGGTAACAGCTACAATAAAAGGTGGGATAAACAACAGCCTGTAATTTAAGATCACAAGACTGTAGTTTGGATGGCGCTCTTATCTGTCAGCCAGGTAGTTTTGCTGCCATATTTTAGGGTAAAACACCAGATCCCCTCCAATTAGGATGAAGACCATCTCTCTTGAAAAATCATCCCAGTTGTTCATAAAGGCTATGATTTTATTTGCACACCAGGTTTGTACCCAGCAGTGAAGGTAATGCAATCTGCTGTAAATCACATCCCCTCTATATAATCTTGAAAAGAGGCCAGACACAATTAAATTCCAACATTGTCTATTTGCTTTGGTGAATAGAGAGATGACATTCCCCTTTTATATCTCAGATTGCCTTAATTAAATATTGTTAGTGCTGACATGCAGCAATAAGATGAAGGATTTCTATGTGACAAATAAGACATTTTGTGATCCGGTCAGGAAAGTGATATTTTCCTAAAATTTAAATAAGCAATTGTCATTGATGTAATGGAAGGGATAAAAAAGTAGAGTGTTGGGAATAAAATCACAAAAACACTGTAGTGAGAGGGTCCGTGGCAGGGGATTGATGTGGAATAAGCCACTCAGGCACTCATCTGTTGATGTGCATGACTGCCAATTGTCGTGTTAGTGATCTAGGGTCTGTGATCATGGCACCTTTGCCCAATGAAGGATATAAAAGGAGCCTGAGCAGGGATCAGATCAGAACAATACAGCGACAGAGAGGAAAAAAAAAAGAGAATCACAGTGTGGAAAGGAAGGCAGAATTGGGTGGGTGAGCCAGTGCAGTTAGTAGGTGGAGCATTCAGAGGCCGTGAAAGGGAGTGAAGGGAACAGCGATCTGAGGGGTAGATTGTCCCCCAACAAACAGTCTTGAGGAGCAAAAGAGATGGTGAAGCTTCCTAGGGATCTGGTAGACACAAAGAGAGCATATTGGAAGAAGAACATCCAGCACTGCTCATCCCATAAATGTTGAAGGAGGCAGACAAGAGCCAGAAAATAGGACAGCAGGTTTTGGCATTTCCACAAGTTGAGAAGACCTGGGGCCTTCATGCAAAATGCGGTGCATAGAATTCATACTAAAACATGGCTTACGGACAAAAGCGGAAATGTGCGTATGCACAAAAAAATCCAGATGCATAAATCTGTGTGAACGCCAACTTCCTCGTTCTTCTGCTCCATAAATCCTGGTCAGCGTGAAAAGTAACACACGTGCATGCGCCTACTGCCCCACCCCAGCTCCTCTCAGAATTACTCCTCTTTGAATATGCAACTCATTATAAATAGCCCTTAAGCTCAGTGTTCTGTGAAAAGGCAATGGCAAAAGCACGGGGGAAAATAAATGAATTTCAGCGAATACCAAGTGGTGGCAAGGAAAAACTTACTATTTGTAGGTTTAAAAAGTGGTATAAACAAAAAAAGGAAGTTGATCGAGTGACATAAAGTGTTGGAGAAACTCGAAAGCTCAAGTTCACAAAGTCGGACAGTGCTCAAAATAAAAAAGAAGTTGTCAGATATCAAAGTCGCCGTGAAAAGGCAAGTCATAGCCCACCGTCTGAGTGTCATATGAAAGCTTATTAGGGTACAGAGAATAGAAAAAACGGGCTTTCTCTTCCTCCGACAGGACACAGAATCCATTACATTCATGCTATTACAGCTGTCTGAATAATTAAAATACTGAGATGTATATTTTCATGATGATAAGAATTAAAGCATGTTATTAAACATGGGAACACGGTGGTGCAGTCTTTTCCCATAAAGTACTTCATTTAGAGACCTAGAGCCTCATGTATAAACGGTGCGTATGCAGAAAAATGTTGCGTACACCCATTCCACACTCAAATCGCGATGTATAAAACCTAAACTTGGCGTAAAGCCATGCACATTTTCACATCAGCTAAATGCTTGGTGTACGCAAGTTCTCCGCACAGTTTTGCAAACTGGCGGCACCCAGCATCAAAGCAGTGCTTTTGTTCCAGTGTGCTTTCCCTTTATTTTTTAGATCCACATCCCTGACGCGGCATTATCAAATACACTGAAATTAACCACATACTGTTTATTAGTTTAATGCATCTGATTGTAATTAACCTGTAACAGTATAATGGTCCATGGAATGGCCAAACTATTCCAAATAACATAGCTGCTTTAGCGTTGTTACTCTCAAGTATTTATCCCACTGTATCTGAGTGTGGAATCACAGCTCTACAGCAGCTGATCGGAAAGAGAATTATCGGTATACAGCATAAAGCACACGCTGCCTCAGCCATGCGCTATTTGAACTGCTCTCATACAACAAATGCTTCAGAGCCTTTCCTGTGCGTAAGTCCCAAGAACTATAAACGCACTCAATCAGTCCAGCAAGTACTCCTTGTAGAACTGTTTGTACTAATTAGAGCTACGACTCACCTTTTCACGGTGACTTTGTTATCTGACAACTTCTTTTTTATTTCAGGCACTGTGTGACTTTCTGAACTTGAGCTTTCGAGTTTCTCCGACACTCTATGTTACTCGATCAACTTCCTTTTGTTATTTATACCACTGTTTAAACCAACAAATAATATGTTTTTCCTTTACTCCACTTGGTATTCGCTGAAATTTTCCTAAGTGCTTTTGCCATTGCCTTTTCAAAGAACGTTGAGTTTAAGGGCTATTTATATTGATTTGCATATTCAAAGAGGTGTAATTCTGGGAGGAGTTGGGGTGGGGCAGCAGGAGCGTGCATGTGCGTTACTTTTCACGCTGACTGGGATTTATGTAGTGGAAGAACATGGAAGTTGGTGTTTGCACAGATTTATGCATCTGGATTTTTTTGTGCATATGCACATTTCTGCTTTTGTCCGTACGCCATGTTTTAGTGTGAATTCTACACATGGCGTTATGCATAAGGCCCCTGATGTCTGTGTAGTTTTGAAATGTATCGCTTGACTTAATTTAATTATTTATTTATTCAAAAGCATTACACTATTTGCACACTTGATTGTTGAAATAAAAACACAGTTGCACTTTGCACCCTCCTATGTTGCTGTTATGTGTCCTTATTGCCCAGCTCATCTCATACATGACTCATCTGCAGTCCCAGATTTAAGAGAGTATTTCAGCTGCAGCCTAACCAGACATCACAACCACTTCATTTGTTGTCATGGTGGTTCTGCAATTAGTGCTGGTGCATTACAGCCCGATCAGCATATATATGGAGTATGTATATTGTCCCCATGTCTAAATGCATTTTTCTTTAGTGGCTCCATTTTTTCTTGTACACACCTAATATTTACAGTATGTGTTGGGCTAATTCACATCACTAAACTTTCCAGTGTTGGTTCACAAGACCCAATAAAAACAAGTTCAGAAAATAGGTGTACTACCTGCTATGAACTAAATATAGTATCATAATTATAAAAGACACTGATAAAACAGATACATTGGAAACTATTTTGTATTTTTGAATCAGTTATACTTGTAAAATAGAAATTATCATTCTGAAAAGATTAATATTTTTAAATCAATATATGTCAAAGATATGAGTTTGAATCAAAATATAGTCTGAGTCTGCTGTCTAATTTACATTACTGTTCAAAAATATTATATCTCAAGAAAGGCACATTATTATTGTGCTATAAAGATGTTCTCCTTCTAAATAAGAATGCATTTGGAATTTAAATTATTGCATATATTTTAGTTCTAATAAACTGTTCAACCAAAAAAAATCTGTTAAAGACTTTTTTTTTTTTAAAATGTAGTATCGATTGAATTTTCCACAACAGTGTTTGCAGTTGCCAATACGCAAGAATTCAGAAGATTAGCTGCAAGGAACAGGTTAGTTACTTGTATTTGATAACCCAAAAATGTATAATGTAGTGATATTTTTTTTTATTTTTATCTGCTATGTTCAAATAATTTTTGCTGGCATTTATATCACAGGCACATGAGACACTGCAAATTCAAAGCAGTCTTGCCTAGATGACAGCTTCCCTATAATGCTCTGACATAAAATATCATTTGCACAGAAGCACATTTAGGCAAAAACAGTTTATTGAAGCTATAGCCATCAGCAATGCCAATATATAAGCATTAGGACTAGAACTGTCAAGTGCCTACAATTTAAACTGGACATGTCAAAGCTGACATCAAGTATTTCTCTAAGCATAAAGAGACATACCTCTGCACTGCAGCATGTCACTAAGAATAACAGATTACACAAATCTATATTATTTTTTCTTCCAGGCTGCAATTTTAATTGTGTTTTGTTTTTACATGCAGGTTTTCTTTAAACAACGTCTCTTGCTTTAACTTTACCCCTTCAACCTGCATAATGTCTTGAATGTGAATATGTGTTTTGTTTAAATCAAATTCATATAGGTATTACCTACATGCTAAGTGTCCTTTGCAGAATGGGAGATTTAAAAAGTACATGATCAATTTTAGTTGACAAAGTGGCACTATTTAGGAACTCGGAGGCTGTTATATTATGTAAAGTATTGGGGGTGATCCTATCTAAAAAATATAAATTATTTCATTCCCACGCTCAGATTTTTTGTTATATCGACCAACACATATCTCTTTCCTGACTTTATTCTTGTTCTCTTATCCCTGTACTGGCCAGGCCTAGAATCAGACACAGCCCATGGCCACAATACACTTGCACGTGTGAATATGGTCCAATTTCACCAGAACTGAGTGCTACTCTGATTTACTTTCCATATTAAAGGACATCTCCCTCTAATCTCTTTCCTTGGTATCAAGCAGCAAATAAGGCAAGTGGAGCAGATATAAGCTTTTATTCAGGTGCTATAGTGTTTAACATTCTTAATGTTCTTAAAGTGCCAAAAGGAGAGGCAAAAAGCAAATGGATGTGATAAATCACCATACAACCTGAATGTCTCAACTGCTTTCAAAGACGATGCTGGCCCAGACACCCGGTTCTTAAGGTTACATTGTGTTATATTTCAGTCAGGGTTTCTCCTCTGACTGGAGTTCAAATTCTTGTTTTATGTCTTTGTTTTCTTTTTTTATTTATTTGTATATGTTACTGTTACCTTTGTTTATAGCTTGCATTATTCTTTCCATTTTATGCGTTTTTCTTCATGCTTTTTTATGTGACTTGGGTTTTGTGGGTGGTTCCCCCAGAGATGGGGCCACTTGCCCATCACCCCAAGGGACAACCCCGAGTCCTATAAAGTCCTTGAGTTTCTTGTGCTTTTTTATTTACTGGATTTCTGGCCTCTCTGTATTTTGACTATTCTTTGTATTTTCTAAAGTAGCTGGAAAACCAAGATTTTTATTTTCAATGATTGATTCAGGTTTTTATTCCAGCTACTTTCATAACTGGTAATCATTACTGCTATTGATGAATTTTGCTTATTTTGTCTGAATTTTAATCCACTTGCTTTTTAAGACTTAGAAACATTTTTTATTGTATTTTATTTTTTTAAGAAAAACTTGTCTGAGGAATATTGATCGTCTTGATTCCTTAAAACATTTTATTATTAATCCCAAGGGGAAATTCACATAATCCAGCAGCGGTATACTGATAAAGAGCAATATTAAATTAAAGAATGATAAAAATCCAGGTATAACAATAACAATAACTTTGTATAATGTTAATGTTTACCCACCCCACCCCCCATCCGGGGTGGAATTGAAGAGTTGCATTGTGTGAGGAAGGAACGATTTCCTCAGTCCGACAGTGGAGCAGGACAGTGACAGCAGTCTGTCGCTGAAGCTGCTCCTCTGTCTGGAGATGATACAGTTCAGTGGATGCAGAGGATTCTCCATGATTGACAGGAGCCTGCTCAGCACTCATCGCTGTGCCACGGATGACAAGCTGTCCAGCTTCATGCCTGCAATAGAGCCTGCCTTCCTCACCAGTTTGTCCAGGCGTGAGGCGCCCCTCTTCTTTATGCTGCCTCCCCAGCACACCACCACGTAGAAGAGGGCGCTCGCCACAACTGTCTGATAGAACATCTGCAGCATCTTATTGCAGATGTTGAAAGACACCAGCCTTCTAAGGAAGTATAGTTGGCTCTGTCCTTTCTTACACAGAGCATCAGTATTGGCAGTCCAGTCTAAATTATCATCCAGCTGCACTCCCAGGTATTTATAGGTCTGTACCTTCTGCACACAGTCACCTCTGATGGTCACAGGGTCCATGAGGGGCCTGGTCCTCCTAAAATCCACCACCAGCTCCTTGGTTTTGCTGGTGTTCAGTTGTAAGTGGTTTGAGTCGCACCATGTAACAAAGTCCTTGATTAGGTTCCTATACTCCTCCTCCTGCCCACTCCTGATGCAGCCCATGATAGCAGTGTCGTCAGCAAACTTTTGCACGTGGCAGGACTCTGAATTGTATTGGAAGTCCGATGTATATAGGCTGAACAGGACCGGAGAAAATACAGTCCCCTGTGGCACTTCTGTGTTGATGACCACAATGTCAGACCTGCAGTTCCCGAGACGCACATACTGAGGTCTGTCTGTAAGACAGCTCACGATCCATGCCACCAGGTATGAATCTACTCCCATCTCTGTCAGCTTGTCCCTAAGGAGCAGAGATTGGATGGTGTTTAAGGTGCTAGAGAAGTCCAGAAACCTAATTCTTACAGCACCACTGCCTCTGTCCAAGTGGGAGAGGGATCGGTGTAGCATATAGATGATGGCATCCTCCGCTCCCACCTTTTCCTGGTATGCGGACTGCAGAGGGTCGAGGGTGTGGTGGACCTGTGGCCTCAGGTGGTGAAGCAGCAGCCGCTCCATGGTCTTCATCATATGCGACGTCAGAGCGACAGGCTGAAAGTCATTCAGCTCACTAGGACGTGATACCTTTGGGACTGGTGTGATGCAAGATGTTTTCCAAAGCCTCAGGACACTCCCTTGTTCCAGGCTCAGATTGAGGACTCCCCAGCTCCAACGCACAGGCCTTCAGCAATCGTGGTGATACTCCATCTGGACTCACTGCTTTGCTGGCACAAAGTCTCCTCAGCCCTCTGCTTACCTGGGCTGCTGTAATTTTGCTGGCACAAAATCTCCTCAGCTCTCTGCTTACCTGGGCTGCTGTAATTGCGGGTGGCGGGAAACTCTCTCCAATGCTGGTATCAGCAGAAGGATGGGTAGAGGGTGCAGTACTCTGAAATGTCTTATGTGACAAAATGTGAGGATTAAGAAATGAATGCAAATGATTGCAAAAATACCAGCCCACCAGAAACTGAGATTGAGACCTCCATTAGCTGGTTATCTGTTAGCTTACTTTGCATTCCATTATTGTTTGATGGCTGGTTAATGAAAAAAAGAAGCAATTAAACTAAAGCCACTAAAAGTAAGGCAAAATACACCTGGGGCCTCATGTATAATACTGTGCATAGAATTCACACTTAAACATGGTATATGAACAAAAATTGTGCGTACGCACACAAAAAAATCAGATGCAAAAAAAACGTGCATAGGCCAAATTACACGCACTTCTGCTCTATAAATCCTGGTCAATTTGAAATGAAACACATGTGCACACGCCTGCTGCCCCACCCCGACTCCTCCCAGAATTACACCCCTTTGAATATGCAACTCAATATAAAAACCCTTTAAGTTCAGCATTTTGTGAAAAGACAATGGCAAAAGAACAGGGATAAAAGAAGAATTTCAGCGAATGCGAAGTCGAGGCAAGCGAAAATGTACAATTTGTTGGATTAAGCAGTGGTATAAGCAACAAAAGGAAGTTGATTGAGTGATACAGAGTGGCGGAAACACTTGAAAGTTCAAGTTCAGAAAGTTGCACAATACCTGAAATAAAAAAGAAGTGGTCAGATGTCAAAGCCCCTGTGAAAAGGCAAGACATAGCCCACTGTCTAAGTGTCATATGGAAGCATATTAGGGTACAGAGAAAAGAAAAAA
>JANRMT010062808.1:57705336-57741047 GCA_026402145.1 Polypterus bichir lapradei | reverse complement strand
AAGTGAGCTGTAAGGAATAAGCCTGCCAAATTTTAGCCTTCTACCTACACGGGAAGTTGGAGAATTAGTGATGAGTCAGTGAGTGAGTCAGTCAGTCAGTCAGTGAGGGCTTTGCCTTTTATTAGTATAGATGTTGTAGTTTATATGTTTGATGTTGTAACTCAGCCATCCGAATTATGAGTCTCTTCTGTTTCCAAATAAATAAACAATAGATAAATGAATGGGTATCATTTGAATATGTCATAGAAGTCAGGAGAAGAGCAACCATTTTTTAAAGTCAAATACAACTCTACCCAAGATATTAGAAATGTAACCCATCACTTAAGATCCTTTGTGATTCTGCTAAAGAGAGAAGTAAGGTTTGAATTAGTTTTAAGTCTGTGAGTAATAAATATTCTCAACGTTTATCAAAGTTTATGTTATAACTAGAAAAATTACTGAACAAGGAAATTGCTTTGATTAAACTGGGAGGTGAGATATGTATTTTAGATAAAAAAATAGTACTGCATCATCAGCACATTGCACGATTTAATATTGTTTCACATGTATTATTATTATTAGAGTAATTTCTAATAATTTTAGTCAGTGGCTCAATTGCAAATGTCAACAGATGAAACAATAAATAGACCACCTAATTGTCCAACTGCATTGTGTGTTAGTAAGGACCTCTGATAGTGGTTTGTTAAACAAGATCTTAACCCATCAAATAAAGTTATCTTCCAGATCAAATGTATGTGGGGGATATAAGGTGATAGAAAAAGCATAATGCGACTGGATGTGTCTGATAGTTTTTACCACTGTATATCTCTGAAAGTTCTGAAGAATATTAAGAAGCCTGTGTGAGATGAGTTAAATCCTTTAATAAACATAGTTTGTTCTTATTTCATTACCAAAAGCAATATGAAGGCATTTACCATGTATTATTGAAAGGAGCTTATAGTCTGCATTTAATGGTGTGATTGACCTGTAAAAGACACAAACCACTCAACATTTCTCTTTCTTAAAAATTTAATTTTGAGTAATCTATGTGGTCTGTATTTGGAGTTATCAAGGGAAGGTTGTTAACAGTAAGCCCAAGTGATTGTCCAGTGACTGGCACAGCATCATGTTAAAATCATTCTCAATAGTAGTTGTTCACAAAATAGACCAGTAGAAATTTACAGATTCTGTATTCCCCTGACATATAATTAACAGATTTTAAAACTTGCTTGGAAACTAGATTTGAAATACAGTATAATGTTAAAATATTAAGTGTATTAAATCAACAGATATAGAAGCATATGCAACCTTTCTCAAGAATTCTCCCCTTCTATACTAACATTCTATTCCTCCAATGTATCATTAAACAAAACTTCCCCATTTTACATCTACAGTCTCCTTCAATTGAACACCTAACATATGTAAATTTCTTCTCTGCATCTCATATCACAAAGCAGGTACTCCATTCATTGCTGGGATATTTCTTTTATAATAGAATCCATTCTATCACTTCGGAGTATGTCATCAACAAAACAATCATATCCAGTCTCACTGGAAAATGCAATATTACACACCAGGCTTCCTACCAGTGCAAAAATCTTCTTTATTTCATTTCTTGCAAAAGGTGTCCAACTGTCTAGGTGAACGACAGAGACAGCTTTCAGACAGGTTCGGGAAACATGATAGAACCTTTAAGATCAAAGAATACTGTGGAATATTTGACATCCCTTGAGTGCAGTCACACTAATCTTTTTGCTTGTGTTCTTTCATGTGGCTTCAGAAACACATTTTTGAGACAAACTTAATTCTTAGACTTGAAAGACACACTTTTCTAGCACTAAATAACCAAATAACCTTTTTAACGTTCCCTTCATCTTTTCTAATGGTGGCTTTTCACACCTTCCCTATTCTTTCTCTTCTTTCTTCTCAAAGGCTTTGTTCCCTCCTTCCACTCCTACATATCAAACTTGATTTTACCCTTTCCTCTTTGCCTCTAACCTATCTATTTTTTTTGTTTTGCAGATGCACACTAGCACCTCAGTTTCCTCAGTTAAGCACTGAAGTTCAGTTAAGTACTGAATAAATTCAAAATGAAAGGAAGATCTGACATTACCCAGGTAAAACAGAAAATCATTAACATAGAGAGTAATTATTTGAGAGACCCCATGAATACAAACTGGTAAGATTAATTTAGAATTGTGCAGGAAAATAGGAAAATATTGAACAACAGGTGACATCCCTGGTCTTGTACTGAGCTGGTGGAAGAACAAGTGATCTGAAGAATCTGTATTATTTAGTTTTTCTTATGTTACACACTTTCATATTGAAGCTACAGTATGTTCTGCACTGTTTTCATTTTAACGTATTTAGTACATTTTAATGTCTTCATATCAGATTATTATGTCTGCCCTAATTATATATTACTTAGATATATTTTACCAAAAGTATAAATACAAATTCAGAGAAGCACAATTTTGCTTTGTTTCTTTGTTGTTTAATCATGTTTCTCCCTGTTATTACCATTACTTTCCTTTTCATTCAGCTTGAGTAATATGCATTAAATATATTTTATTATGTACTACCTGCTTGTTATTCTACTTAAGCCACAGCAATACTGTTTCATAGTTATTAATTTCATAGTTTGGAACATTCATCTTTCTCTTTCTGATCTAGCTGGAAATCAAAGCTTAAACCAGTGCTGGATGCGATGTAATCACAGGGCACATATGCACATACAAATGTAATTTAAAACCAACACTGCTTTTTTTTCTGGGGTTCATTGGAAAAACCTGTGCAAACAAAAAAGTACACATTTTACACAGCTGATGACCTGGTGGGGAACCAAATCAATGTCCTTGAATCTTTACTTTTTTAAAGTCCCCAAAAACATAAGACAATTTTAAAGCACACACTTATTCTTCAAATGTATTGGATTTTACTGGATACAGCTAAATTATTTACAAAACTTCCTTGGCAACGGTTATGTAGAAATAGTGTACAATTTCATTCATACATATAGGCGACTAACATCTTTTTAAGACATTATAAAATTTTTCAGCTCATTCAAGAATATCAGTGGATATCTGAGGTCAACGCAAGCAGATAAAAGTTGCTGCCACCTCCTTCTCCTGGCAATATCTGGGCTGCTTAGTGTGTTTGTCTAGTTCATCTCAATTTCTGCAATATACAGAAATGGTGCTTTCTTAGCAACAGCTGGGGCCAACTCTTTATGACAGTAACCAGATGCAGGTGATAAAATAGCTAATGGTGAACTCATGGGCTGGTGGCAGCAGGGCAGATTACAGAAATATCTAACTGGAATATAAGAAGAAAACTGGAGCCACAGGGAATACACAAAATGTAAAGTGGAAAATTTGCTAGGTGCAGACTATCAGAATAAGAATGTGGATTACCAGAGGATTGTTGTCAGTTTCTAAAATATTACATAAAATTCTATTAATCTGAAAAGATGCAAAATAGATTAATGATTTGAAGTGTTTTATGCAGAAAACACTAATGAAATGTTCAGAGTTAAAATGACTAAAATGACATTATTAACATTTTTCTATGTATTTTCTTTTCAAAATTATATTAAGTTAAAAAAAGTGCTGTGAGAGAATTATATAATGTACATGTAATATGCAGTAGATATGAATTCAATTTAGGTTAATTGCGAAGGATTAGAATCAATGGCAAATTTCCCTTGGGAAATTATACTGCTAAGAATCAACCCGAAACAGGATTGTTAATTTCCACAGTTTCTTGGTTACACATTGAATGCCTTAAAAATCAAACCAGGCTGATTATGATTCAATTGTGCAATTTATTATAAGGTCTTGAATGTAATGTTAATGATAATCAATACATATTTTTTTGCCAAACATTTCTTTCTGTAATTTTTTTATTGTTCTTTTTTATATATATAATTAATTTACTGTCTGATTAAAAATATTATATGACTGTAAAGGAATAAAGTATAAAAGTTTCTTTATTTCATACACCTATTCATCCTCAGTTCATCACAGAGCACATTCATTCACACATTGACTCTTACATACACTAGCCATTTAATTGTTGTCAAATAACACAACATACACATCATTAGGATGTAGGAGGAAATCTGTGAGGCAGGAGCATTAACCACCAATCCATCTAGCCAGCCCATTACATTTTATTAAAGTGATACAATATTGGGTTTTGAAATTATAATGAATCAGTATTTTCATTTAAAAGTTTACTTTAAGAAACCTGGAATGTCAATAAAAACAAACCACTGCTCCACTGTGTGTAAGAAACATTTAAAGTCTGGGAACATGTTTTAATTTATAATGGTTTTAATGCTAGGTTCTTTGTAGCTAAGAAAAAGTAACTGGTCTTGTGTTGTTCTCTTTGGTTTAGAGCTCTTCACTTCTGATGATGTAACCTTGTCCTGTAACACTTGCTTCAGAACAGTCCTCTAGACTGATATTTATTCAATTATGTAAAATTCCTTTACAAATCACTTTAGATTAAATAATCTTACTAAATGAGTAAATGTGCAAGTCATATTCTATAAAATATTAAACATTAATTGTAATGAGCAGCTTGGTGGCATAGTGGTAAGCTCTGCTGCCTTACACCTCAATTCCTGGGCTTATCACTTAATCATTTGTGGAAACTGCATGTTCTTTCCATGTCTGCATGTTGCTGTTTTGCTTTTCCTCTTACAACACATGTAGCTTAGTTTAACTGGTATTTGTAAAATCTCCTGTGTGATTTGATGTAAGCATGTGAATAAATGGGTCTATAATGAACTGGCACCCCATCCAGGGCTGGTTCCTTGACTTGTGTCTGATGCGGCCAAGATAGTCCCCAGTCCCTCGTATGAAATCATAATATTTTAAGCCATATTAAGGAGGTTTAGTACATGTTAAATATCTTTTTGTTTTTGATCAGACACATGGTACACCATGTGAAATAAAAGGTCAGTCAATCTGTCATTATCCAACCCGCTATATCCTAACACATGGTCACGGGGGTCTGCTGGAGCCAATCCCAGCCAACACAGGGCGCAAGGCAGGAACAAATCCCAGGCAGAGCGCCAGCCCACCGCAGGGCACACACACACACACATCCCCACACACTAGGGACAATTTAGGATCGCCAATGCACCTAACCTGCACGTCTTTGGACAGTGAGAGGAAATCAGAGCACCCAGAGGAATCCCACATGCAAACTCCACACAGGGAGGATCGGGGAAGCAAACCCAGGTCTCCTTACGGTGAGGCAACAACGCTACCGCTGCGCCATTGTGCTGCCCTCGAAATAAAAGGTTGCAAAGCAAATACAGTGGAACCTCAGTTCACGAACGTCTCGGTACACGTACAAATCGGTTTACGACCAAAAAGTTTGCCAAACTTTTGCCTCAGTTCACGACTACACACTTGGTATATGAACAAGCCAGTTTCCCTTTCAGTTTGAACAAGCCAGTTTCCCTTTCGGTTTTTACATGTTCAGTCTCTCCCTGTGCATTTCCTGTGCAGTGAGCGAGCAAGCGAGAGAGAGAGCGACACACACACACACAGGCGCGCGCGAGAGAGGGCGCGCACACACACACAGACACACAGGCGCGTGAGAGAGATGCCTCTCGCACACACACACACACACGAGAGAGAGGCACACACACACACACACACACAGGTGTGCGCTAGAGAGAGGCACACACACAGGCGCGCGCTGGAGAGAGGCACACACAGAAGCATGCTAGACAGACGCACAGGCGCTCCAGGCTCACGAAACAGAGACACATGCAAAACGAAAGAGAGCGAGGGAGGGAGGGCTGGATGCATAAGGTAGAAAAGACTTGTTTTTGTTTTCAGTTCTGTTTACAGCGATCGGTTCATAGCATGCATTGTGGCAATGTTACTTTTCTTGGTGGTTTATTAAATTACCGATTTTTCAAATGTTCATTTTTTTCCCTGTGCTAAAACTCATAAAAAGATAAGTGTTTTTAGCAAGTGGTTCCTAGCACTATAGCATGAACTATTGCAGTGTTTGTTTTCTCTGTTGTTCAAGGTTTTCTCAGTGTTATTCAATGTTTTTACATTTAGTTTACTATTATGCTGTGCATTCTATGGTAAAAAGGCAAAGCCCTCACTGACTGACTGACTGACTGACTGACTCATCACTAATTCTCCAACTTCCCGTGTAGGTTGAAGGCTGAAATTTGGCAGGTTCATTCCTTAGAGCTTACTTACAAAAGCTAAGCAGGTTTCATTTCGAAATTCTATGCGTAATGGTTTTAACAGTCGACAACGTCCACCATGTTGAACTTTCTTATTTATGGCCCCATCTTCACGAAATGTGTTAGGCGGCTTCCCTGCGCTAACCGAAACCAATGTATGTACTTATTTTGGTGGTATGACGCCACTGTCAGCCGCCATATTTAACTTTCCAACGGTCTTTGTTACTTATGGGCCCATCTTTAAGAAATTTGGTACGCGGGTTCCGAACGCTAACTGAATCCTACTTACATACATATATACATCCATAGCCTGCAGCTCGGTCGCCGTGTGAGGCGGCATTGGGTCCCCCATCCCAACGCCTCCCACGTTGTTGGCTGCCTGCCTATATAAGGCCACCCGTCTCTCTGGTCTCTTAATTCCCTTCTTTGCTTCACCACAGGATTCACGTCTCCCTGCTGATAACTGCAACCTTTTTATTTAATCCACGGCATCTCCGCTGTTTTATTGTTTGTTTATTACAATTATAGTTATTGTGTAGGTATTTTAGACTTACTTTACATTGTTCAGGTACCCATTTCCTTTATCGTTCCGAACCGTATCCCCATTAACATGTCTATCGAGGTGATCACCATCGATCAAAGAACTGTCACTTACCGAGTGGTTTCCATGCCCGGAGATGGCACCTGCCTTTTCCATTCTATGTTTTACATATTGCACGGCCATGTCAGGCTCACTCTTGATATCCGGAAGAAAATTGTGTCTTATGTATTGAATGACTGGGACAGGTTCAAGGTGTGGACTGATGACGGTACAGGAGATAATTATACTACACAGCAGCACTATAAGAGTGAAATGCTTAAGCCCTTCACCTATGGTTCTGCATGTGAGTTGATGGCTGCCGCTGAATTGTTCGTTTATCACTTTGAAGTGTACTGAAATGGCCAAATATTTTACACCTTTGAACAACCGCCAATGCCTCTTAAACATCTTAGATTCACAGGTGACGATTTGAGTAGTGGACACTTTGATGTTTATGAATGTTTAAACTCTCAAAAGCTGGATGTGAAGTTATCGATGAAACCAGTTGTATGCTTACAATGCTTGACAGATGCCGAATGTCACTTCAACACAAGTCCTGCAAATACTGTCGTAATTGAAACAAACCATGAAACTCAAACCGATTATGACCGCAGCAATCCAAGCTGTGAGATTTGAGGCAAGATTGCTTTTCACATGGCCAACTGTATGTTGCATGCGCAAGAGTAAGCTCAGCGCACAGCTTGGTCATATTACAACTGGAGGGCCGAACTGACAATGTGGCATACAAAGAGATCCTTAACAAATAATTATTGGTATGTTTTCCCTCAGTTTAAAAAGGTTTACTTTTCTTCTTAATAAAAATTTTAAGGCAGTACTTTGCCGCTGCGAAGCACGGGTATTTTGCTAGTTAACTGTATTTGTGCTTAAAAACTAAAAAAAATATATATTTACATGCATATCTGGAACGGATTAATTGTATTTACATACAATCCTATGGTGGAAATTGCTTCGATTCACAACCAAATTGGTTTACGACCAGAGTTTTGGAACGAATTATGGTTGTGAACCAAGGTTCCACTGTATGATTTATTGCCTGTTGAAAAACTTCACTACATATCAACAGCACTGAACACCACCCCAAAAAACTAATCCCCTGGGAGGGAATTACATTGACTTATTTGACTGATGCCTTTATCCAAGGTGACTTAGAACATTTATGTTACAATTAGTTACTTTTTGTTTTCCATTTGGAGCACAGGGAAGTCAAGTGACTTGCTTGTGGTCACACAGTGTCAGTAATGGGATTTCAAGTCCAAAACCTTAACCACTACACCACACTACCTACATTATTCAAAACAGCTTAAATGAATTAATAATAATCTTCACTGAGTACCTACTCATAGTGTCTGATGCAAATGCAATGCACTAACAGTAAATTACTAAAAATTACAACATGTTTACACATAAGTGCAGAAATTGCTAGACAGTAAAATAGAACGATTCATATAAACAAGTCACCTGTAAACACAGATGTGAAATGGCTAGTTCCAACAAGGACAAATAAAGTAAAAACTCCAGTTAACAATTTTCCCAAAGAAAACCTCATTTTCGGTTATGTCTCACATACTATCTGGCTGCCCTCCACCTCTTGAGCATTTTAAAATATCATTGGTAAGATCTGTACAGTCTAATAAGGAGCAGAAGTGAGGTCATCGGAGGGTGTGGTCTGGAGCTGGAAGAGGAAGTGGATTAGATCTTACTTGTTCCTGCAGGGAGGGAAAAGAGGCATTAGTGCACATGATTAGCCCTGCATACTGGAGTTTCAGTATTAATTAGACCCACCTGCTGCCTCCCATATTTGACAACAGATACCTGGCTGAGATTTCCTGGACTCTATCTGTCTGACTTTGTTTCTTATAACTTGCCATAGATGTTGCTGACTGGACTCCATATGGTCCTTTAATTTTCTTTTCCTCCATTGTCAACATTCCACAGTTTAACACTTAATTAATAATTAATTAATGGGCAGATATTGTTAGATTCTATTAATGTTAATCAGTTTTGAACTACCTTCTTTTTCTGTTCATTTAAACAAATCTATATCTTTATGCATACTCATTATGTAATTAGTAATTTATATAGTTTGTAATTCCATTTACCTGTGAACTGGGTACAGCGCTATACAAAAATAAACTGAATAGAATACATTTTAATTGAATTGAATGAGTTAGCTTAATATTGTAGGGGGGCTACAGTAGAATAGAAGGAAGACACACACAATGATGCTTGTAAAGCACAATAGCATCATCTTTGAAAGTACTCACCAGAAGATATTGGAACTATGATCAATTGTCTTTGCAGCAAGCCTTTTTTCCAGAACTAATACACCAGTCTCCTAAAAGCAATCATCTTCTGTTACTTAAATCAATGCAAACAGAATAGAGGAGGCCAGTGCAAGCCTTTTACAAAACATCATCAAGACCACCATGAAGAAATCTGAGGTGTAAAATAAGTAATGTCTGTTACTATATTTAAGTACATGTTTTAGCTTTTTGCACTTCATATGGGCAAATTCCATTTATGGCTAATTTTACTTTTACTCCACTAAATTTTCAAGTAAAATAGCATACTTTTTACTTTATTACATTTTCCAGCAAGTCTTCGCTACTTGTTACAAAAGGAAAATTATTATAAATTAATAAAAAAGATTTACAGTATAAGGTGTTTTATCAGGTTAGGTTAGTTCAGCGTTAGTCAGGCATGACCAATAGAATGCTGTACGTCTTTCAAAAATAACAGTGTAATAGTGTACCTTCTATTGCTTATTTGGTAGGCTGTCTCATGCTGTCCATTCACTGTTCAGATAAAGATAATTAAAGTGCACTTTCCTCACGGTCGTTTTGAAAAAAATGTTTTTCAAGATATCACGTATAAATTTAAAGATGCTTATTAAAGTATGTGTTTTTCTTCCGCCTTTTAATCTTATATGCAGCCCCTAAAGTTAAAAAAGTGTCTTTAAAATCTTGTGCAAACATGATTTTTATGGACCCAATATATCTAGACTACAAGTTATATATTGATTGAACAATATCTGAATTTTGTACGCACAAGATACTGAGGTGGATACTGAGCCAAGTGCTGTATTCAGTTCAATCTCCCCTGGCAAAAATGTAAGTCAAACCTCAAAATCTGTGATGTTTCACAATCAGGGATTGTACATAAATCAATAGCCACTAAGACAAAAAAATTTTAGAAAAAGCTATGAAATCATATATACGTATTTTATTTATAAAGGCACCTCTATGTAATACTTTGTTCATATTCTGAACTCTACACCTTAAAAGAATTGAGCATTGTGCACACAATTTTTACACGTAATGGAGCCACAGAAATGCAAATTCCTGTGCGTTTCTTGCTGTGTTGGGCATTGATAAAGACAAATAACTTTTTTTGTAAGTGAATGGAATTAATGCCTTGAACTGTTCTATAGGCAAGGGCGTGCTCTAGTATTATTTTCTGTGCAAACCCTGATCATAAAACGTGACAGATTTCGAAGCTTGAATGACATTTCGGACAGAGGAAACCAAATTTGATGCAACACTGGGCATAAAAGTCTATAGGAGTGCTTTAAAAATATAAATATATATTATGATACAATCAACTGCAGTACATCTGGTTTTGCTGGAGAGTTTATAATATGCATTTGATTTGAGTCTGTAACACCCACTGTAAATTTTGGCTACTTGTAAAAGTCAGCAATTGTTTTTTTTATTATTCAGTTTTATTTTGTCAGTGATGTGGTACAATGAACTTGCCCCTCCCTCTCTGAGTTGATGGCATTTATCTAGATTCTTTTCACAAGAGCAGCAATGACCACAGTTGCTGTGGCTGACGCCTGCTCAGAACTATTTGATGTAACGGTAATCAAATATACGATATCCTGTGACCATTACCAGACTACCATGCGGCATTTGCTCTTATTTCTGACATCTAGCAACGTTTTGTTGAGAACTATGTTTTGAGTTACAACCCAATACAAAGCCTTTCCGAGTCTATGGCCATAAAGCTTCTGGAGCCATTTCTGGACAAAGGCAGAACTGTAACAACAGACAGCTTCTTCACAGCGCTTTCGCTGCCTAATAGATTGCTGCACCACAACACAACTGTGCTTGGTACCATTAAGTGGATTACCTGTTTTTTCATAGGCTGCTGAGATTCTAGTGTTAATGTAATAATTCATTTAGTCAGTCAGCAGAAGGTAGCATTTACTCACCATTTTTACCTGCATTAATTCAAGTTGCTTCTGCATCTCCTGTGCGCCTCAACACCATTCCTACCTTTAGTCAAAGTACTCTCTCCCAGGCACTAGATATTTCTAAAGGAAGATAATTATGTGTAATCAGTGTTATAGCAGTTTTTGATATGAAACTGAACTTCTAGAGTTAAGCTTTTTTGATGTACCTTTGACCGATGGATCTCTCACAGATAACCCAACTATAATTAAATAGTTATGTGTAATGTTATTTAAAACCGATACCCTGAAAAAACTAAATTTGTATTAACAGGATTTTAACGTGTAAATTAAATCCCTTCACCTGGGTAATTTTTCACCAGCTATTCCAATACTTAATTAAAACTGACAGTCTAGGTGTTTTCTCATGCAAGGTTCGTTGTGATAAATCTTACACTGGGCTTGACTCTCCACTTGCACAGCACAAAATTTCTTCACATTTGTCTGAGTACTCATATGATAAAATGACTGCTGAAGGAATACCATACAAGTACTTCACCATTAGCATTTACAAATATAGATACCGTCTTTTTTAGGAACGTGCTGTTGGAATTGGCTTTTTACAGTATCAAGTTACTAGAAAAATACTAGCTCCTAGCAGCTGCCAAAATTCCTTACACTGAAATTTATGGTCCTTTCATTTAATTTTGCAGCATTCTCAAAGTTTATTGGATTTAAGGTGATAAGCATTTTTCTCTGATAAAAGTAAGACACTTATTAAACTTAATAGCAGGCTGTTTAATAGGTCTTATAATTAAAATGTTTCTTTTCAAACGAATGTTCATAAATTGAAAATTGTTCAAGAAACCTTAAAATGTTATTTATACTGAAATTCAAATCCCTCTAAACTGCAGAGAAAAAAGATCAAATACTTTAGTAATAGTAGTTAATCATCAGGCTAGATATTAACCAGTGTTAAATCGTCTGGGAGGAAATTGAAAATGAGGAAGCCTCCAGTCTGTGAGAAAAAGACTCATCATTACAGATTAAAAAGCTTAAGGCTAGCATCTCTCATATTGACAATTACTAGTCAAGTGTGGCAAAGATAAAGGAGATCATTTGTGATAAGGTAAATACAGGAAATACTGTATAACATTATATATAGAAATATTTTATTAGATATTGAACAATGAAATATTGAGGAAAACAACTTTAATTAAAGTACCAGAAATACACAGTTACTAACTCAATGCTGTATTTCTACGGGATCTTAGGTACACTGCATTAAGCTATTAAAAGTATTTCATTTTTATGTTGTAGGCATTTTGATTCAAACTTCATGCCTTGTGCACTTCTTTTGTTTTTCTATTTCATTGTGTGCCAAACAGATTTTAAATGCTGCTTCACAGAAACATTTTTTTTACATTTGAAGTACTCAAGGCATACTATAAACCATACAGCATGAATTTAAGAGAAAGAGTAGTGGAAGTTTTGTTAAGAAGGGAGGTGATGATTAGTATCAGTATGGTTTCATGCCAGGAAAGGGCATTATGGATACAATTTTTCTCTGAGGGTGTTGATGGAGAAGTATAGAGAAGGCCAGAAGGATTTGTGTTGTGTCTTTGTGGACTTAGAGAAAGCATATGACAGGGTAACTACAGAGTTGTGGTATTATATGAGGAAGTCGGAAGTGGCAGAGAAGAATGTAAGAGTGGTACAGGATATGTATGAGGGCAGAGTGACAGTGGTGAGGTCTGCGATGGAAGTGACGGATGCATTCAAGGTAGAGCTGGGATTACATCAGGGTTCAGCTGTGAACCCTTTCTTATTTGTGATGTTGATGGACATGTTGACAGACGAGATTAGGCAGGAGTCCCCATGAACCATGATGTTTTGCTGATAATATTGCGATCTGTAGTGAGAGTAGGGAGCAGGTTGAGGAGACCCTGGAGAGGTGGAGATATGCTCTAGAGAGGAGAAGAATGAAGGTCAGTAGGAACAAGACAAAATACATGTGTGTGAATGAGATGGAGGTTGCAGGAAAGTTGAGGATACAAAAAGTTCAGTTAGCAAAGGTGGGTGAGGTTAAATTCTTGGGATCAACAGTACAGAGTAACAGGGAGTGGAGAAGAGAGTGCAGGCAGGGTGGAGTGGGTAGAGAGGAGTTTCAGGAGAGATTTGTGACAGGCGCGTACCAGCAAGAGTGAAAGGGAAGGTCAACAAGACGGTAGTGATACCAGCTATATTATCATGGTTGGAGACGGTGACACTTATCAAAAAACAAGATACAGAGCTGGAGGTGGCAGAGTTCAAGAAGTTAAGATTTGCATTGGGTGTGATGAGGATGGACAAGATAAGAAATTAGTATATTAGAGGGTCAGCTCAGATTGGACAGTTGGGAGACAGTCAGAAGGGGCGAGATTGAGTTGGTTTGGACATGTGCAGAAGAGAAATCCTTGGTACATTGGGAGAAGGATGTTAAGGATGGAGCTGCCAAGAAAGAAGAAAAGAGGAAGGCCTAAGAGAAGGTTTATGGATGTGATGAGAGAGGACATGCAGGTGATGGGTGTAACAGAACAAGATGCAGAGGACAGGAGGATATGGAAAAAGATGATCCGCTGTGGCAACCCCTAACGTGAGCAGCCAAAAGAAGAAGAAGGCATACTATAAACCATAATTCAGCGCTTCATTTTAGAACCTTTAAAAGGAGAATATTGAACAAGTGGCTCCATCTCAAATTAATATTAGCTTCAGTATTTATTTTAAAAGAAAGCTCACTCAAGAGAGCACCACTAAGAACTGTAAAATCTGAGGAATCAAAACTGTTAGCAAGTTCCTCTCATATGGAACACTGTAATTACAGAGTGAATTTAAACTAGGATCACTAGGAAGACAGCTGCAGTTTACATCTACAATCGGTACATCTAAAGATGATTGATGTACACTGGACTAATAACTAAAGTATGACTCTGTGAAGTTTATTAGTCAAACAAGGGCTGAATGAGGTTGGCAAAATTCAGAATCAAGTGTATTGACAATCTATACAATGTTTCCAAAAATGGCTGGAAAGTAAACAGTATTTCATAAAAGTAATTTTGAAGTGTGGTAAAGGATTTACTGCGGTGTGTTGGCGCCCTGCCCAGGGTTTGTTTCCTGCCTTGCGCCCTGTGTTGGCTGGGATTGGCTTCAGCAGACCCACGTGACCCTGTAGTTAGGATATAGCGGGTTGAATAATGGATAGATGGATGGTAAAGGATTTATAACTGTATTGCCTCAAACAGTTAAGCAGAGATGCAGCAACTCAGAATCTGGATTTATATCATGGCATAAGTTGATTAAATAACCTGCAATGATAGAGGCAGAAAAACTATCATCCAAATTTCACAGTTTCCTGTGTTCACATCCTCATATGATAAACCAAAGTGATAAAAAATTATAGCATTTATACAGTAATCCCTCGCTATATCGCGCTTCGACTTTCGCGGCTTCACTCTATCGCGCATTTTATATGAAAGCATAACTAAATATATAACGCGGATTTTTCGCTGCTTCGCGGGTTCTGCGGACAATGTGTCTTTTTACTTCCTGTACATGCTTCCTCAGTTGGTTTGCCCAGTTGATTTCATACAAGGGACGCTATTGGCGGATGGCTGAGAAGCTAACCAATCAGAGCACGCAGTCAAGTTCTCCTGACTGCGAAGCTAACCAATCAGAGCACGCAGTTGGAGTTCCTGCGTGCTGAATGCAGTGTTAACCAGGAAGTCTCGTCTCGCTCATTCAGCATCAACGTGTTTAGCTGTGTAAAGAGTTGTGCTCTTTTGTGTTTATCTTTGTGCGTAGTCAAGCCCTTCATTATGGCTCCAAAACAATCTGCTACTGCTTCAGGGGCCGTGCCCAAGCGCAAGAAGAAGATGTTAACGATTGCCGAAAAGGTAAACGTTTTGGATTTGTTGAAGGCTACAATTCTTTTTATTTAAAAAGTAGGAAAGGAATATAAGATCTACGGCCGCAGTGTCCTTTTAACCAGGGTGCAAAACGAGTTGTAAGTGGATGTAATAAGGCAGTAGTCTGGATGGAATCTGCTTTAGGGATTTGGATTGAAGACTGCTGGAAGAAGAACAACGGCAGTGCTACACACTCGCCTGAAGTGGCTCCTTTACAAGGGCTGTAACGCTCTCCTTTGTTGTGCAGTAAAATTAAACTCATTGTTATCGGACAAGTCATCGTGTCATTTTTGGTGAGTAACCATAATTAATTTTCTTCTTACAGTGCTTAGTACATGTATGTACGTTTATTGTCACTGTACACACATTTACTGTATACTATTTTTCTTGCATTGTACGTATTTATTGCTGGTGGCCTGTCTATCGTAATGGCTGTAACATATGTGATATCGGAGACACTCAATATCTTTAAAATAATATTTAGGTTTTACTGTATATAAACATTGTGTTTATATACATAATTTCAATGAATCTTACCTAATATCTAAGAGAATTCAAAGGGATTATGCAGTATAACTCTGCGGGGTATATTTATAAACAGTGTGGGAGAGTTTATAAGGGCTTAAAATATATAAAAATAACCATACAAACATATGGTTTCTACTTTGCGGATTTTCACCTATCGCGGGGGGGTCTGGAACGCAACCCCCGCGATCGAGGAGGGATTACTGTATTTGAAATTGTGTTAGAGACAGCTTTTAACAGGATGGGCAAAGTAAGAAACAAAAAGGCAACCACTGCATTTAAATGCAGCAACAACAACCAAAAAAGCAAGTACTTGCATACATTACACCAGTTTATAAGCACTTAATTGGCTTCCAGTAGCATTTAGAGTTGATTTGAAAAAACGTTTCAGAATGCCTAGGTTGTATATGCACCAAATCATAATCTCTAGTGTCCTAAACTTATTCTACTCAACTGACTCTACTGACTGAAGCATAAAAGGCTGTGAAGTCAGCTTTTTGATTTTAAGCACCAAAAATCTGGAATAATTTGACAACAAAGATACATCAAACAAACATTATAGAATATTTTAAAAAAGCTAAAACATACTTTTCAATATTGGCTTTGGTAAGAATTGCCAAAAATGTTAAAACAAATGCAAAATTGGGTTAAATGTTGCTTAGCACAGCTTGGTTGGATATATACTGTGCAAAAGTTAGGCATTCAGATGTATTATCAACAATTATGCAGAGACTCGGGCATCATAGGAACTCTATTGTTTCATGATGGTGTGTGACATTAGCCATGTACAGTAAATGTAGACTGCTGAAGAGAGGCTGGGTGACAATTTGGCTAACCCAAGTAGGTACAAACTTTGTGCTCTCAGAACACTAAAGACCATTTTCTGCAATTTTGCCTTCCTGCAGTTTTTGTTTTCCTTTCCTCCATTGCCATTAAGCAATAGCCATAGCTGCTGTTTAAATAAATAAACTATCACAAGTCAATGAAGGAAATTTTGTAAACACTAAATTTTCTGAAATACTATTTATTTATTGATTGTTAATGTTATTTCAGGATAGTGTTTTGCAGTTATTTAGGAGGTAGGACAAGGGGCTTCAGCCTATGTGGCAGAGACCCTCACTCAACACAGGCCATTTTGTGTCACCAAGTAAGTCTGCAGGGCGAGCTATTGAAAAAAGTGGATACATTCACATATCCAGGATGAGTGGTACCACCAGATGGAAAATTAAATGCAGTGATAACTCATAGAGTGTAGTGTGGATGGAACAATTGGAAGAAGGCATCAGGAGTATTGTGTGATCAAAGAATGAAGGCAAAGATTAAAGGTAAGGTTTTTAAGACAATGGTAAGACCAGCAATGATGTATGGAGCTGAGACTTGGGCAGTAAAGGGAGTGCAGGAAAAGAAGTTAGATGTGGCAGAAGTGAGAATGTTGGGATGGAAGTGTGGAGTTAGTAAAAAGGACAGAATTAGAAATGAGACAATCAGAAGTACAACAAAAGTGGGAGAGACATTTAAGAATGTACAGGAAAGTAGATTGAAGTGGTAAGGACATGTGACCAGCAAAGACAATGAATATGTGTGAGTGATGGGAATGGAAGGGGAAGAGAAAGCAAAGGAGGCCAATAAAGTAAAAGAATATCTGAGGGAAAAGTGCTTGACTGACAAGGAGATGCAGGACTGAGCTATTTGGAGAAAATTGGTCAAACACATCAACTTCAGATAGAAATGGGTAGAAATTAAAAGGTAGAAGAAGAAGATTCAACTTTAACATGTCTGTCTTAATTGTGGGAGAAATCTTTGTCCCACACCTGTTGCCAACCCCCCATATATTTTTCAGTACCCTTTATGACTCTGGGTGTAAAGCAATACTTTTACCCACACCCTGGGCCTAATCTAGCACCCTTTCAAAAAACTCTACTTTAGAATCAACTTATTGGTGTAATAACAGTTGATGTTGTCATTAATTAAAATAACAATAATATTATTACAGGTAAATAAGGTGTGAATTCAAACAGTTGTTCTTAAAATGCTCATGTGACAAATAAATAGTTAATTTAGCTCAATTCAGCTACCACAAAAACAAAAGTTAATAGTAATTGTGAGAAGACAATTTCCCCTCAGGGATTAATACAGTGTACCATATACCAAAAAGAACTGTGGAAGCAGGGTGGCATGGTGACACAGTGGAAGTGCTGCTGCCTTGCAACAAGGAGATTGGCATTCAAGTCCTGAGTGTCCCCTTTTGTGGAGTTTGCATATTCGTCCTATGCCTGGATGGATTTTCTCCAGGTTCTTCCTCCCATACTCCAAAGACATTCACGTCAGTTGGATTGGCAATGCAGTATTGACTCCTGCTGTGTTTATGTGTACACCCTGTGATGGACTGGCAACCTGTCCAGGGATTGCTCCTGCCTTGTGCTTTTTACTTGTTGGGATAGGCTCCAGCTTCCCTGTGACCTTGCTGTGGGTTATAGGGGTTAGGTTGAGAAGCGGAAAAATATGCCAAGCTTTTTCATAACAACAGAGAGACCTACAAACTAAAAAAAAAATACAGGGTCGCATTCACAATATAAGTGTCTCTGTCCAAAGAATATGTGGACTGTCTTGTAGTTAATTTAGTCTTTTTTTCTTACAGGCATGCTATAAAGGCATGCTATATAAAGACATTGGTCAAAAAACCTTAAAATGTTATTTATACTGAAATTCAAATCCCTCTAAACTGCAGAGAAAAAAGATCAAATAGTAATAGTAGTTAATTGAAAACGAGAAAGCCTCTAGTCTGTGAGAAAAGGGTGCTTTACCTTGTTCAAGGTCTGCTACCTCCTCATGCACCACTTCTCCTTTCTCTGGCTTTTCTTCTGACTTAAAATATTTTATGTTGATACTGATCACCTGACAGTTCACTAATAAGTACTTCTAAGAAGTCAGTTCATTTACAAGTTAATGTGTGTTTGTTTTACTGCTGCATTAAAATAATGTCTATAAAGATCCTTATAAATTCAGAGAAACAAACAAAGCAATAGCTGAAGTGTTTGATGGCTATCCATGGCAGGCATTAGATTTGGCTCTTTAATTGCAGAAGATTATCACAGACAAAAAATGAAAGATTGATCTGAAGTGAGTTAAGATGATGTTGTCTCCAGGGGAAAAAATGAACAATTATGCCAGTGACTTTTCACCTACACTCAATCTTACTTTTGCTGATTGAAGCAAAAATAATGAGTATATCAGAGAGAGAAGTTATTTGTATGAAACTGCAAAGGACCTTTTTTAACACTTGGCATGAACTGATCTAATAAAACTAATTCAAGACACATCTCAATTACATTAAACTTTTTGATTTATTGTTAAAAGAGATGGCAATTTTGGCAAGTAATTTATCATACACTATTTTAACCTCTATACACATCTTAACAAATATTGCTTCAGTAGACAATACACTATGGTGGGAATTGTGCTAAAGTTGCTTAAAATTTCTATTAGGTTGTTTAGTATGAGCACAGAGAATGAACAATATATAATCTAATCTTTTAAAATTGCTTTACTTTAATCATTATTTTACATAACTCTAACTCCTAATCCCAAACTTTTATTAATTTGTGAATTGATAAAGTACTAATTTCTATCAGGACAACTGTCTAGATTAAATTGAATTTTTATGAATGAGTGTCTGACACCCTATATTACAAATCGTAACCTCAGATCCTCAAATGAGTGTCTCCTTAGAATTCCAAGAACAAAACTTAAAAGAAGTGGTGAGGCGGCCTTCTGCTGCTATGCACCTAAAATCTGGAATAGCCTGCCAATAGGAATTCGCCAGGCTAATACAGTAGAGCACTTTAAAACACTGCTGAAAACATATTACTTTAACATGGCCTTTCTATAACTTCAATTTAACTTAATTTAACTTAATCCTGATACTCTGTATGCTCAATTTCCTCATAATAACTATTCAGGGTAGCTCTAAAATCCGTACTGACCCCTACTCTCTTTTCTGTTTCTTTTTCCGGTTTCTTTGTGGTGGTGGCCTGCGCCACCTCCACCTACTCAAAGCTTCATGATGCTCCAACAATGATGGATGGACTAAAAGGCAGAATTCTATGTGACCATCATCATCAAGCCTTTCCGTGAGAACCCTAAATCCAAAGAGGACTGTTTCATTTATGTTAGGTAGAATGCCCAGAGGGGACTGGGCGGTCTCATGGTCTGGAATCCCTACAGATTTTTTTTTTTTTCTCCAGCCGTCTGGAGTTTTTTTTGTTTTTTCTGTCCCCCCTGGCCATTGGACCTTACTCTTATTCGATGTTAATTAATGCTGATTTATTTTGTTTTCTTATTGTGTCTTTTATTTTTCTATTCTTTATTATGTAAAGCACTTTGAGCTACTGTTTGTATGAATATGTGCTATATAAATAAATGTTGTTGTTGTTGTTGTTGAGCGTGCTGCTTCTGGCTTGCCACCAGTACTACGAGGCTGGGTTCTGACTCTAATTCAAGAATGATTTTGTCATTGATCATTTCAGACTATGTTATTAGATTAATAGATAGTTAGATATTTTAATATTTTGTAGAAAAAAATATTCATCAGACAAGCAGGATACAATAAAAATGTAGAAAATCAAAATAATGTTGGCCCTGTTCAAGGATGGTTCATGTTTTTTCCCATTTCAGCCAAAATAGAGTACAACTCTGAGTAGCCCTAAAGTGAGTCCAGCTCATATACAGATGGACAGATATAAGAATGATCATTAAATTTTCACCTGCATGTAATGAATTCACTAAAAGTGAAGTAAAACTCTTATAAGCTTTATTCTAATGTGTAATATAATATAAAATGTTACATAAAGTGAGAATTATGTGGAGAATAACAAATCTTGATAAGATCAGGGATGTGAAAATCAGAAGTATAGTCAAATTTATGGATATCTCTAAGAAAGTACAGGTAAGAAGGTTAAAGTGGTATAAACATATCATGAGAAGAGAGTAAACAATGTGGTTTACTTTAGTAACAAAAGCAACAAAGTGTACAACAGATGAGAGCAGAGAATGCAGGTCCAAAACAGGGACATCACATGAACATTTTGGAAGAAGAAGATTAAATATTAAACAAAATACAACCGAATTGGAATAGAAGCACAATGTACTTGGTGAATCAACACTCATTTTAAGAAATAAGTAGATCATCACCAAAGTGTATGCTTCATCCATAATTTAGTGACCCTCAGAGTGGGGTAAAACAGCCAATGCAACATTGTTTAGAAGGATATGTGGGATAAATGGCTTGATTGGAGTGATCGATAGATGTCACATAATATTTCTGAGACTTCCCACGTAGAGTGGAGACTACCTTCATAGGAAGTCATTTTACTCAGTACTCCTACAGAAAAATGTGGAAGATCAGGGAAAGTTTTTTACAGTGCCTCCATGAAGAGTATGATTCAATGATGCTTAGGGCCTTCAATTTCTTTGAAACAATTGATATGAGAATACAAGCTGTTAAGGGACACTGCATTTATCTATCAGGACTACCCATTTATTGTCATCCAAAATTATGATGATAGTGCTCCTAATTTGGAAGAACAGCAGTGCAATGCAAGGGTTAGTCATGGAAGAGTGGTTGTTGAGAAGGCATTTTGCAGTATGGTGTTCAAATGGAGAAGGAGAGGATGCATGACCTACAGAACACCAGGATTGTCAGAGTAGTAAAAATAATTGTGGTTGTTTGTTCCTTCTATAATGTGTGCATCAAATCAATGGCAGAAGATCACAGTGATGAATACATAACTACAATGTTGTACAGGTAGATGCCCAAGACAGGGACATAATAGCAATGATTAGTCCCACACCTCTCCATATTCCTGAGAGAAATTCCACTGTTGTGTTTTACTACAGACAATGTTTGCGTTACTGATCAATAAAACAAAAGATTTAGAATGCCTAGTCTTTGTGCTTTGTAGTGCATTGTGCGGTAGAGTGGCTCAAAAGCTGAGAAAAATGCATTTGCCTAAAGTCACTTTCAGATCACCAACAATGTACAAGAGCATTAACAATTACTAAAGACAAGAACATTTGGTAGAACATAAATTTAATACAGAAGGAGCAGCTGAGATTATTAAGGTCAAAGCAGTAATAATTCTGACACAACAGTGACCAGATGTTATAACAGAAAACCCATTACAAACTGTACATCAGTATTTATTACAGTTTAAAAAAAAGTACAGAAACAGCTGAGGCTTCCTATAAACAGTGGTCAGGCAGTGGAATGATAGCCTCAAAAGTAAAGGATTTTTGGGACGCCAATCGGGTCACCCCTTTAATTCATTGCCAGACAAAACAAAAACAATGAAAAAATGAAAATGTGTGGTTTTTCACTAATCCCCACACCAGGAGAGAGGTGAAGTTTGAAACGAAATGGTACTTCATCCTGCAACTTGCTCTGGCCTTAAGAGACATCTATTGGGACATCCGGCTTTTATGCTGGTCAGACTGAAAGAGGCGGGACTGGGTGTCCTTATTGGAAGGATTTTCTGCGCTGTGAGGGAAGAACACAAAGATGACAAAGTGAGTGGTAGCGCCCACCTCGTTTTAGCAGGTTATTACATACTTGAACCAAATGTGTTGAGAAGTCCTCCGACGAGCATACATGACACAACCCCAGCTCAGCTTGAGCCCAGAGTGGCGAACAGACCTAACTGTGAGGTTGTGAATTTGGGAGCGGTCATTTGTGTTGTATCATGAATTTGTAGGGCTGAAGAATCTGGAACCTGCAAGTGACCCACGGATTTGAGTCTTATTGGGAAGAGAGCCACTGCAGTGGGGTGTGGTCTGTGACAAATATAAATTCACACCTCAGCAGACAGTACTGCAAATTGAGAACCATCCATTTTATGACTAAGGTCATAACATGACTAAGGTCTCCTGCTCAATCACTGTATACCTCATCTCCTGTTCCAACAGTTTCTAGCTGAGGTACATGATGGCATGTTCTGCTCCATTGATGACTTGGATCAATATGGCGCCAAGGCCAGTGTCCGAGGTGTCGGTCTGGAGGAGAAAAAGAATTGAAAAATCTGAGGTTATTAACACTAGAATTACCAGAGCCTACGAAAAAACTTTAAGATCCGTCCCACCTTAAATCGCTTCTTAAATCCCTTCACACCTCTCCGCCAGCGTCCTTTGTCCTCTAAATGTGCTGATAAACTCAGGCTGCAAGCAGCCGGCTATTCCATCCCCCCACCGACTTAGAACGTGCACAAATTTCTCCCAGCTCATGCCTTGATTGATTTTCTGGGAGTGAAGTGGAGTTTTAGAGTGGAAATAATAGATCGTTGTTTGGAACACACGCATTTCATGTCTGTTCCGTTTCTACAGTCATCTGTGTAAACACATTGTTAAAACAGAGATGTTTTTTATATTCTAGTAGTAGATGACAAAATGTAGGCATAAACTATATAATGTATGAAGCGTGAAGTCCAAATATCAAAGAAACACTTTCACAAAAGGTACAAATCTAACACAACAATTGCACTTTTATTCAAAAATATAACTGCAGAAACAAAAAGCCGCCTTAACATGCGACATTGACATCTGTTTATTATGACTGCTTCCATGGCGTAATAGAATCAGCTGCTGACTGGGAATCAAAAGGTCGTGAGTTCGATCCTGCACTACTCTGTTTTGAGAAGTAAACTGCTCTTAGTCTTACTATTTTAGAATACAAACAAACATTTGATTTCAGTCTATAACGGCCGGTGTAATTTATGATACTTGTAAAGGTTAGCTTTGGGTTTTTTTTTTTTTTAGTCAGTTTTATTATCTCAGCTGCGTTCACGAGCCAAAACACACCCCACCCCCGCATCTAACACTGCTGTTTTGACATAGACGCGCTATAACAGAGGTAAACTCTGCTCCCCTCTACATCAGAGCAAGAATGCACATACCATTGCTTGCATACTAAAGTGTCAGCAGGCACTTTTCATGGCATTACACACATTTTTGAGCATGCCCTCTGCACACTACTTGTGACTTTAGGCTTTAGGAAGTAAGTAAATAAATAAAAGTAAATCGTGTCATAAAATGATTTCTTCAAAACGTCACATATATTTGTCTCTTTCTTTTTTTAAAATGTGCGTTGATCACCGCCAGCATATTGTAGCATACAGCATCTGGCCACCTGTATGTTCTTGGCACGCACTGAATAAGCTCCTGATCTGACTCTAAGTAATAGCGCCAGCATAAATTCATACCCGATCTGACGCTGTTCATTTTCAAATAATATTGCATTTGTGCGCTGATGTTTTCACATATATTGTCTCTTTCTTTCAGGTGTGTAATAGAAACCACAGCATAGAGAGAAGTGTGTACAACGCTTCTTACAGGAAAAGGCGATGGAAAAAGAAAAGATGATGGAGCATCAACAAGCTTCAGTTCTTTATTTACCTCTAGTTACCTTTATTTATTTACTCACTTACTTCCTAAGGCACATGTAAAATGCAGAGCTTTCCATATACATATACAAAGTACAGCGATGGCAAAAGTGCGATGTGCATTCTTGCTACGATGCTAGATCTGCAGTGTATCAAGATACATTCTCTTACCAATGGTAGCGAAATGAAGTGTCTGCATGCACTTTTTGTGGCATTACACATGTATTTTTTGAGCATGTCCGTACCAAATAAATAACATTCGAGCTATAGCGCGTCTCCAAATAAATAACCATCACTGTTGGAACATAACGGTGCTTTGAGTAGATGGTGGTGGCGCAACCAAAAGGACACCAAAAAAACAAACAGAAGAGAGAGTAGGGGTTAGTACAGATTTTAGATCCACCATGAATAGTTATTATAATAAACTGGATATACAGATTATCAGAATTAAATTACAGTGAAGTTATGAGAAGGCCATGTTAAAATAATGTGTTTTCAGCAGTTTTTTGAAGTGCTCCCCTGTATTAGCCTGGCCAATTCCTATTGGCAGGCTATTCCAGATTTTAGGTGCATAACAGCAGAAGGCCGCTTCACCACTTCTTTTAAGTTTTGCTCTTGGAATTCTAAGGAGACACTCATTTGAGGATCTGAGGTTACGATTTGGAATATAAGATGTCAGACATCCCGATATATAAGATGGGGCGAGATTATTTAAGGCTTTATAAACCATAAGCGGAATTTTAAAGTCAATCCTGAATGACACAGGTAACCAGTGTAGTGACATCAAAACTGGAGAAATGTGCTCGGATTTTCTTTTCCTGGTTAGGATTCTAGCAGCTGCATTCTGCACTAGTTGCAAACGATTTATGTCTATTTTGGGTATTCCTGAGAGGATTGCGTTACAGTAATCTAGTCGACTGAAAACAAATGCGTGAACTAATTTCTCAGCACCTTTCAGTGATATAAGAGGTCTAACTTTTGCTATGTTTCTTAAGTGAAAAAGTGCTGTCCTAGTGATCTGATTAATATGCGATTTAAAATTCAGATTACAGTCAACAATTACCCCTAAGCTTTTAACCTCCGTGTTGACTTTTAATGTATCCAGTTTATTTCTAATAGCCTCATTGTATCGGTTATTGCCAATCATCAGATTTCAGTTTTCTCTTTATTTAGCTTGAGAAAGTTACTATTCATCCATCCAGAAATACAAGTAAGTCATTGTGTTAGTGAATCAAGAGAATCGGGGTCATCAGGTCCTATTGATAAATACAGCTGTGTGTCATCAGCATAGCTGTGGTAACTCACGTTATGCCCCGAGATAATCTGACCTAACGGTAGCATGTAGATTGAGAAGAGCAGCAGACCCAGGATAGAGCCTTGTGGAACACCATATAGGATATCATGTGTCTTTGAGTTGTAATTACCACAACTAACAAAGAATTTTCTCCCTGCCGGGTAAGATTCAAACCAATTTAAGACACTGCCAGAGACGCCCACCCATTGACTAAGGCGATTTCTAAGAATATTATGATCAATGGTGTCAAATGTAGGACTCAGATCTAACAGGATGAGAACAGATAAATGGCCTCTGTCTGCATTTACCCGCAAGTCATTTACTACTTTAACAAGTGCAGTTTCTGTGCTGTGATTTGTTCTAAAACCTGACTGAAATTTATCAAGAATAGCATGTTTATTGAGGTGGTCGTTTAACTGCATAATGACTGCCTTCTCCAGAATTTTACTTAAGAAAGGCAGGTTGGAGATGGATCTAAAATTTTCAAGAGCAGAAGGGTCAAGATTATTTTTCTTAAGTAGGGGTTTAACTTCAGCAGTCTTAAGACAGTCTGGGAAGACTCCCGCATCTAATGACGAATTTACTATGTCAAGAATATTATCAATTAGCACGCCCTATACTTCTTTGAAAAAACACTGGTGCTTGACCCGCCCACTGCCCACCAAGTAGCCAGATATTTAGCCTCAGTCTACTAAAATGACACTTCTGGAGGATGATGCGGAGACCCACGTCACAGATGGCCCTTTTGATATTTCAAACATGCAATAGGTGTTCTTTCCAGGTGCTGCAGCACTATAGGCAATCTGAGGATGGAGCAGTCTGTTCACCAGACACTGGAATGTCACTGGGGCCCTGTGCAGCCTGAAAGGTAGAACAGAATATTGCCAGTGGCCACTAGGGGTTCTAAACGTGGTTTACTCCTTTGTCACGTCCATCAAGGGGATTCCAATAGCCTTTTGTCATATTGAGGGTGGACAGGTACCAAACATCACTGAGTCATTCCTGGAGGTTGTCCACCACCGGGATGGGATAGGCATTGAAATGGGAACCTGGTTGAGCTGGCAGAAGTAGTTGCAGACTTAGGGACTAATTTGATCTGTCTGGACCAGGGACTATGCCTGGCCTTTATGACACCCAAATCAAACATCTGACATATTTCCCACTCCACCTCTCCTCTCTTATCTTCCAGGAGTCAGTAGGGTTGATGGCAGATGATTAGCCTGAGTTCTGTGATAATATGGTGAGCTATAAGCCTCGTGTGGCTGAATGAGAATCTACCACTCCCTAAACTGAGGCAGTCACAACCCGTAGCTCTTGTTTCTCCTGAAAGTCGAGTTCATCCCTGTAATTTATTTGTTCGGTGGCTGTGAATATGGACACAACAGGTGGTGCCACCGAATCCACTGAGTAAGAGCCTACCTATGGCTTTAAAAGATTAATGTGGTACACCCACTCCATTGAACACCAGTTAGGTTGGTAAACTAGGTACTCCACCAGTCCCTTTCCTTCTTGGACCTCGAATGCCCCCTGCCAGTGCTCAAGGAGCTTAGACTGGCTTGTGTGGATAAGCACCATGACTCAGTCCCCTGGGCGGAATCCACGAGATGGAAGTTCCAGTCGAACAGCCAGGCCTGTGAATGCTTCACAGCCTCCAGATATTCCCTCACACCTTGTCACAATGGCTTGAAGCTTTCTCTAAGCCTGGTAACATACTCAACCACTTTGCGGAAAGGGTTTTTTTTTTCTCCTGCATGAGGTTAGTCAGTCCCCAGGGCTACCTACCACATGCTAGCTGAACTTCTGGTCCCAGTCCTTCCTGTCTGTCTTCACCACCTTCCTCAGCACCAGAGCATCTGCTAGAGCATCTGGTTAAAGTGCTAAACTAGTCCGTCAGTCTGAGGGTGATAAATGTATATCCTGAGGTGACGGATGTGTAGGAGCCTGGTGACTTACTTGAAGGTCCACAAAGTAAACGGTGTGCCCTGATCCATGAGGATCTCTTTGGGGATGCCATCCCGCGAAAAGACCCTTATAAATTCCCAGTCAATTTTCTTGGAATTAACCACATGGAGGGGTATGGCATCTGGATATTGGGTGGTGTAATCGACCAGGACTAGAATATACTTATGTCCCTGAGCTGAGGTTCCGAGGGGGCCCACAATGTCCATGCCAAATCGCTTGATGATGTCAATAATGGGCAAGGGGATAAGAGGGACACAATCCCGCTGGGGAATCTGGGAGAGCTGGCACTCCAGCCAGGATCTACAAAACCTCCACATCTCCTCATGCATGCCCAGCCAATAGAAGCATGTAGTCACACGCTCCAGGGTTTGTTCAGGGCCCAAATGCCCCCTCAGTTGATGAACATGATCCTGGTCACATACTTCCCGGCTGAACAGCTAGGGGACAAGTAGCTGGCAACTTATCCTATTAACAGATCACCCGATACAACAAATCATTTTCGATGACAAACTGTGGTATAGGATCACTTAAAGGAGGAGGACAATTAATGAAAACAAAGCCGCAGAGTGGTGAGAGTATCAGGGAGGCCTTCAGCTGAATCCCCAGTGTCCTGTAATGAAATGGGAGGGTTTACCTCCTAATCCAATGCATCCTCCTCTTGTTCCAGGTCCACTGGGTCGTACTAGGTAGATACCCCCTTACCTGTTCTCTTGCATGGCTATTACTACTCCTCAGGCGAGCAGTCTTTGTCTGTTATCAGCCTCGTTGGACCATTCCGGCACTGTGTGCCAAGGTCGGGTTTATTCTGGGACCAGTTTCTCCACAGGATCAGGGCTTCGGCACTACCACTACAGGCATTCAACTTGCCCTTGGACCACTATCCAACAGATTGCGGTAGGGTAGTCCCTGGCCTTACCATGAACACATTTGAGACTGGTCCGCATTCGGTCATACTATTCCAACCAGACATAACGGTTAGCAATGATGGTGACATTGCTGCCGGTATCATAGAGGGTGTGGAGCAGGTGTCCATTCAGTTTGTACCTGAGTGGGAGAAATGAGGGAGTTAACACAACCACAATACGGTACCTTCCTGCATCAGTCCAAGTGCACTCCATGGGTTTGTCTCTCTTCGAGCAAGTTGCCACAATATGTCCCATTTCGCCACATCAGTAGCACTAGAGCCAGAGGAGGGACTGCACCCTCTTTCGTGGAGGTGTCTTTGCATCTCTTGAGGGGTTCTGGCTCCTGCTGCTCCGGATGGAGTGGGTCCAGAGTCAATCATTTGAGCATTCTGTTTGGCTGGCCTAGTGTTTTTCCAGTCTTCTATTGTCCAATTTTGGTGAGTCTGTGCGAATTGTAGCCTCAATTGCATGCTCCTAGCTGACAGAAGTGGCCAGAAGTTAGCTTGAACCAGTCTGACTATTCTCTTCTGACCGCTGGCATCAACAAGGCATTTTCTCACAGACAACTGCCAGTAACTGGATATTTTCCCTTTTTCTGACCATTCTCTGTAAACCCTAGAGATGGCTGTGTGTGAAAATCTCAGTAGATCAGCAGTTTCTGAAATACTCAGACCAGCCCATCTGGCACCAACAACTATACCACATTCAGAGCCATTCAATAACCTTTCTTTCCCATTCTGATGCTCAGTTTGAGCTTCAGCAGGTCGTCTTGACAATCTCTATATGCCTAAATTCATTGAGTTACTGCCATGTGATTGGCTAACAAACAGATGACCAGGTGTACCTAATAAAGTGCCTGGTGAGTGCACAACTTAATTTGTACGTCAGTATCATATATGTACAAATATGTGTATATAAATATATAATTAATATTATTGCTTGTTAATTTATATTTTATTATCTATAAAGATATCTTAAATTACAGTATATATAAATATATAACTCATTATAAGTTTAATATAACAATTCATATGCTTATTGTTTCCATACACAAAGCATCATAAAACATATAAGATGCATAATTAAAATAAGACATTACATTACAGAATCACAAGTGAATGTGAATTGTGCAACTCATAATGATTCATTCACGAATCAAGTGAACAAGAACCATTAGGCCAATTATCGGGTAGTGACTTATTTATGAAATAAAAGAACAAGTATCATTAGACTTATTCTCAGGTAGTGACTCATTAACGAATAAATAAGTCGAGATTCATGAGTTGGGCAGTTCTTGTGCATGTGCTTTACACATACATCAATGAAACAGAGCACAATGACAACATCATGGAGAACATGCATGCGCTTTAGCACTAGTCCCTTTGCTAAACTAAACTGATTCATTCGTGCTCATGAAATGATTCATATGATTCACTGAAAAGAGTCATTATAAAAGAAGGACTACACTGTGTGCACAATTATTAGGCAAGTTGTATTTTTGAGGATTAATTTTAATATGGAACAAACACAGTGCTATCAGTCAATCCAAAATGTTAATAAACCTGAATGTTTCACAACGAAAATGTGAGTGTGAACATCATCAGGGGAACACATATGTGCGCACAATTATTAGGCAACTATTAGTGTGCAGATTTATTATGCAACTAAAGGAAAAATGAAAATTTTCCCATCTCATTTGTTTATTTTCATCTGTTATAGTGAGAATAATAAACAAACACCTCAAAATTTACAAATAAACATCTCTGACATTTCAAAAAAAATAAATCAGTCAATCAATGACCAATATAGCCACCCTTCTTTCCAATAACAGTCATAAGCCTTTCCATTCATGGAGTCTGTCAGTTTCTTGATCTGTTGACGATCAGCTTTTTGTGGAGCAGTGACTACAGCCTCCCAGACACTCTTCAGAGAGGTGTATTGTTTTTCTCCCCCGTAAATCTAACGTTTAAGAAGTGCCCACAAGTTCTTGATAGGGTTTAGGTCAGATGAGGAAGGGGGGCCATGTCATTATTCCTTCATCTTTAAGGCCTTTACTGGCTGGCCACGCAGTGGAGAACTTCGATGCAAGCGATGGAGCATTGACCTGCATAAAAATCATGGTCTTCTTCAAAGATGTAGACTTTTTCCTGTATCACTGTTTGAAGAAAGTGTCTTCGAAAAACTGGCAGTAGGTTTGGGAGTTGATTTTGAGTTCATCTTCAATGCAAAAAGGTCCAACTAGCTCATCTTTAGAAATACCAGCTCATACCAGTACCCCACCTCCACGTTGGAGTGGAGCTCTGTGCCCATTACTGATCCACAGGTCCATCCATCTGGTCCATCAAGAGTCACTCTCATCTCATCGGTCCATAAAACCTTTGAAAAAAATCTGTCTTCAGATATTTCTTGGCCCAGTTTTGACGTTTCAACTTATGTTTCTTGTTCAGTGGTGGTTGGGTTTCAGCCCTCCTTACCTTGGCCATGTCTTTGAGCACTGAACACCTTGTACTTCTGGGCACTCCAGGTAGGTTGCAGCTCTGGAATATGAAAGCACTGGAGGATAATGGGTTCCTGGTAGCTTCACGTTTGATTCTTCTCAAATCTTTGGTAGCTAATTTGCGTCTTTTGTTCTCAACACGTTTCTTGCGACCCTGTTGACTATTTGCAACAAAATGTTTGATGGTTCTGTGATCACACACCAATATCTTAGCAATTCCAAAAGTGCTGCATCCCTCTGAAAGACTTTTTACAATTTTTGACTTTTCAGAGTCAGTTAAATCTCTTTTTTGGCCCATTTTGCCTGAGGACAACTAGCTGCCTAATAATTCTGCACACCTTGATATAGGGTGTTGATCTCATTAGGCCACACCCTCCCTCATTACACAAATACACATCACCTGACGTGCTTAAATCCAATAAGCATTCAAGTTAATACAGCTTGGAGTTGGAATATACACATAAAAATGATGATATGGTCAAAATACTCACTTGCCTAATAATTGTGCACACAGTGTAGTTCATGAATCGTCCATCACTACCTGGGAAGTGTTTCTGGTCAAAATGTTATTGAATTACAAGAACTACAGGATCTAAGCTTATAAGGAACTTTGCCTCCTTAGTCATATAAGCAGGAAGTTGTGAGATAGGCTTTACTAGTGAGGAAGGGGAGAAAAAGTAGGACTAGGAACAAGAAATATGGGCAAGAATGTTATACTTGGAAATACTGGGAAGTAGGAAAGAACAATGTAATTTAATGCTCACTGCACAAATAGCCAAGCCACTTGCAACCTTGCAGCTAGATCTGAAATGTGCAGAGAAAGCCCAGTAGGCTTTGTTATTTTGTCTTTCCACTACCTTGAATTCACTCTTTCAGGTAACTCTCCTTCACATACACAGCTCAAAATAATTAAGGGAAACATTTATCACCAGTCTAACACCAAGTCAACTGACTGATTCTTCTCTAGTTTTGCATTTTGCTAGTGTCCTTGTCACTGCTAGTAGCATGAGGTGGTACCTGCAGACGATTCAGTTTTGACAGCTTTTCCAAGATGGCACATCCATACATGCCATTGCAAGAAAGTTTGCTATGTATCCCAGCACAGTTTCAAGAGCATGTAGGAGATACCAGGAGACAGGCTGTTACATGAGGAGAGCTGGACAAGCCCATAGCAGGGCATCAGCCCAGCAGCAGGACCAGTACCTGCTCCTTTCTATGAGAAGGAACAGGAGGAGCACTGCCAGAGCCCTACAAAATGACCTCCAGCTGTGGTACCCTGACTGCTGTTAGGTACTGGGATGAAATCCTCAGAGCCATTGTCAGACCTTACACTGGTGCAGTGGGCCCTGGGTCCCCCCTGGTGCAAGACAATGCCTGGGCTAATGTGGCCAGAATGTGTAGGCAGTTTCTGGATGACTAGCCCACATGTTCCCAAGACCTGAATCCAATAAAGAACCTCTGGGACCTTATGTATCGGTGCATCTGACGCCACCAAGTAGCACCACAGACTGTCCAGGAGCTCACTGTTGTACTGATCCAGGTCTGGGAGGAGATCCCCGAGGACACCATCCACCGTCTCATCAGGAGGATACCCAGACATTGTCCTGAGTGCATACAGGCACGTAGGGGCCATACACACTACTGAGCCACAATTTGAATTGCTATGATAAAATTCAAAAAAGTTGGATCAGCCTGTAATTTCATTTTTTTCTTTGATTTTTGATGTGATGTTGAATTCAGCCCTCATTGAGTTTGTGATGATGGTTTTCATTGACCGTTGTTACATCCCTTTGTTCTCAATGAATTACACAGCATTATTCAGCAAAGATTTTCCACTTTAATATTTTGTTCGTTGAGTTCTGATGTATGATTTAAGTGTTCCCTGAATTTTTTGAGCAGTCTATTTCAGTTCTCCAATATATACCCTTCTTCGTACTAATCCGAACAACCTTGATGTATCTTTGTGTACTGGGGTCTTCTATTGAGTGCCCTAATCTCATCGCACTGCCATTTTGTTAAGCATTATATCAATCAGTTCTTTTCACAAACAATTATTGCTTATTGACAAATGTATTAATTTTAATACATTCCAACTGTAAAGTACTTTACCATCTTGCCAAATGTTAAAATATTAAATGGCTTAAAATGCTCATTCAACCCCTCTGAGATATACTAAATGAATGTTAAGCATGGAAGACTGAGTAACGTGCTGGGTAGAGAAACTGCAATTTTACCACCTTCCAAAGTAATTGCTTGTTTAAATATACAAATGTATGTGCAGAAGTGGGTGCATCTCTGTATGGCTCATTCTTTCTAAAATAATGGATACTTTCTAAACTATAAAAGGATCTAAACTAGGCTTCCAGATAGTGTCTTTTGGGACTGTCCTTTATGAGAAGCACAGTCTTTGGAGTTTAGCATCTAAGCATTTCTCTACACATTGTACTATGTACAATGTGTATGTGATAAATAACACTCAGTTTGAATTTCAATTTGAATTTGATATTTGTAACATATGCTAGTTTTATCCATTTATTTGTAAGTAGGTTTTGCACCAGTGTCCATATTGTACTGTATATTTTACTATATTTTCTATTTTTCAATAATGAATCCATGTTTAAATGTTAATCACAAGCTTTCTTACACACAACTTACTTTCTTTTATAAATACAGGGTTGCCAGACATTACAATTTGAGCAGGACTGTCCTGAGTTCAACAGACAAATCCTAAGTCCCATATTGCCTCTGAAAATCCTAATTGAACAATAATTGTATACAGAAAAAAATCTTAATTTAGTTTTTATATTGAATATCTAATTAAAGAGGCTCACTAAATTTTTGTAGACAACAGGGCGTGTCACCTTTTATGAATAAGATTTGTCTGCTGAATCCAAGTATTTGAATCGTGTGTGTTCATGTACATCGTGTGCTTGTGTTGTTGTATACTTCTTATGCTCATCATGGCTGCTTGTGCTTGTGTATAATTCATTTTGCAAGTGAAGAGATACTTATAAATACTTTTTGACTAAAAAGGTATGTCTTATATGTAAATAGAATGCAGATATGCAGATATTGTGTTGTATTATATGAAACATAAAACATGTTACAAGTTTTATCAAACATACCCATACTTCTGTGGCTATTTTATATATGTACTCTTCTATATATGTACTTAACTTACATTGTGACAGATAGGGGCGCTGTCGTCCCCTTGAACCCTCAGATCAGACGCCAGGCACCAGATATAAGTCCAAATGTTGAATTTATTATAATAAAGTGCACAATCAATAATCAATACTACAATTCCTCCTACTCCCAGACGTTTTGCCACCCTTCCTCCCGACTCAGCTCGTTTGTCTGGGATTTCCCAAAGTCCTTTATAGTCCTTGACCCGGAAGTGTTTTGCTCCTCTCAGTCCATGTGATTGGTAATACTTCCGGGTCAGATAAGACTCTTCTTTTTCATCCCGGAAGCACGTCATTTCCTCTGTCCATGTGACTAGGACATACTTCCGGGTTATAGGGCAAATATAAGTCTTTGAGTCTCCCTGCAGCGTCCCCTTGTGGCCCCCATGGTATCCAGCAGGGCTGTGAAGGAAAACTCCAATATCCATGGTGCCCTGCTGGAATTTGGGGCACCTCCATGCTGCCGGAAGGGCTCCATCTAGCAGTGTGGGGGTATTGGCCGGGATGAACGGCCGGCCATAGATCACAACATGTACTTATATGTTTAGATTATACGTGTTTATGTATCTATAATTATAAATTAATTAAAATGATCTATTCTTTTAACTTCCTTAGTTCCTTAACATTTTTTTTGGTTGCTTGAAATGGTGGCTCTCCCAATCAGTGATTTTGGAAATCTGGCAATCCTGAATGAATATCAACTCACCTCTGCCAGTTTTAACATTATAATACAATTATAAGGTTAGATGGCATTATGTTATCACCAACTTCAAAAAAACCATGGTGTATTTGACATTTCTTTTGAATGTTCATTACTTGCTCAATATCTTCTAATTTTGAAGGTCTGCAAATACATACGATGTTTTTGAAATAATAAGTGATTTGCTCACTGAAAAAAACAACACAGCAAGGGAATTGCATTGTATAATGAGAGATCAGTATTACAGTTCTCTCATTATCAGCTTCAAATCACAAGAGACATTAACTACATTTTAATTAGAAAAATGAAAAAGCCATTCAGATAACACGTTTTGTAACTTTTCTATAATTTAGCTACACATTTTTCCATAAATAAAAAATAAAGGAACACTACTAATAACAAAAAAAATCAGCAGTTTAAACCCCAGATGTGCCTAGCACTTTCTTTTCTTTTTTTTTCTTATCTGTTCTCTTCACACAGTAATTGTTATCCCTTTCACTTTTACTGGCAGAGAAATCATGTGTGTCTGAGAATGTAATGTGCTTGTCAAAATGACGACAATCTCTAGCTAGATACTTCTGACATCTGAATGCAGAATCACTGAGAAAGGGTGAAACCTGTTAACAAAGCTCTATGGATGTTAAAGCAGAAAATCTCCCTGGACTGTGAAGGGTATTGCCAGGGGACACTCACGAAGGAAGGGATGTTGATTTACTACAGCGGTGTGCTTACAGGTACATGGGTTAGTCATTTAGTGATGAAGCAAATCTGTCTCATGAAACTATTACGTTTTAATTCAGCAGTATATTAACTTGATTAGGAAGCTCTGTTTTGGATTTATTATTACAAATTGGCCAGATTTAAAGCATAGGAATTTAATACAAATTTAAGCTTTATTTTGCACTGATGAAAAATAAAATTTACCTTTATTTTATTTGCTTAATAGTTTTGATTTACAATAGCATATAGTAAATGGTACTCTATTATTTGTAAGACCTATTCATTTGCACCAAACCTACAGGCTGTAGCTTTGATGATGTTTTAATCACAGGCATTTTGCTTTAATGCTTTCTCCATAGGTTTTATATTTTACAGATTACACAATAATATTCAAGCCTGTATTTTATACATATTCTCTGAGGAATGTATAACTTTTACCTAAAGGTTGTGAATACACTGTACCATTCCATAAGTATTACACATGCACAGACCCAGTGCAGTGCCATTGTTTTATTCAATCCATAATTAAGTAATACACTTATGATAATTAATTTGCTAAATCATCTGAAAGTTACA
>JANRMT010062808.1:57688156-57705236 GCA_026402145.1 Polypterus bichir lapradei | reverse complement strand
TATATATATATATATATATATATATATATATATATATAATTTTGGAGATATTGATCATACTTAAATGAATAGAGAATTGAGTGACTATATCTGAATGTGAATTAGTTTATGAACTCTATTAAATAGCAGTCTAACCACCCACTCACTCTCACTTCTGAAGCCAGGCATAAATCATAACGCTGATATTTATTTAATTATTTATTCATCACCTTTTAAGCCTTTGGTGGATTTGAAGGCAGAACTTGTGCATTACCTATCAGATTTTAAATTTTATTTACATGAAGAGGTAGTCAAATCACATCTTGAAGATGCCACACGAGAAGGAGTTACTTATTCAGTCAATTTGAATGTGAACATTAGAACAAAAAGTCTCAGACATATACCGTTTGAATGTAATGCAAGTTAATTTACAAAGCAAGCTGTGTATCATGCAAAATAAGATCAATACACTAAAATAAATTTAAATTATTATTTGACTTAATTGATCTTATTGTAGAGCTGTATATTACATGGACATAAGAATTTTTAACTCACCCTGGCCTTTAGTAGTATCAAGCAACATAAACATCCATCCATCCATTATCCAACCCACTATATCCTAACTACAGGGTCACGGGGGTCTGCTGGAGACAATCCCAGCCAACACAGGGCGCAAGGCAGGAAACAAACCCCGGGCAGGGCGGCAACATAAACAAATAAAAAGTAAAATAAAAGTGGGCAGTATAAACCAAAAATATACGCTATACCCCATAAAACATATTGTATTCATTTATTTTTTATTTTTGTTTAATAATTTAGGCTATTTACCAGTCATCAGGTACTACCTTTGATGCTGTTGTCAATTGTTGTAGTTAGAAAAGCCAACAGACATAGTAATGTATATGATAATTTCTTCTTTTTTTAGTTGTATTGATTTTATTGTAATCATTCCATACAAATAGATCAATTTTTACAAAAAATAGGATTGAAAACAAATCAAACCCCACCCCTAAGTAAGAGAGCATGGCCAACAGAGTAAAACTTAAAGCTTGTAAAAATACATAAATTGATGAGTTTAATAGGCGGATAAAGATAAATGGAGAAGAAGAAATGGGAACAGAATTACTTCCTCAGTGCTTTAAGAGCTTATTCTAAAATATTATTGATTAGATCCTGCCAGCTTTTGAAAAAGTTCTTCACAAATCCTCTGAGAATTTTATTTTTTCCAATTTCAAATAGTATAAAACATCAGTTACCCACTGACTTAAAAGAGGAGAGTTAGCATTCTTCCAGTTTAGCAAAATAAGGCTGCATGCCAATAGTGTAGTGAAGGCAATCACAGTTTGTTTGTCCTTCTACACTTTGCGCCCATCTGGAAGAACACCAAACACAGCTGTTAATGGGTTAGGAGGGATTGTGACACCAAGGCTGTCTGAAAGGCACTTAAAAATTTTTGTCCAGATTGATGTTAATTTGGTGCAGGCCCAAAACATGTGACCCAGTGAGGCTGGGACTTGATTGCAGCGTTCACAGGTTGGATCTTGCCCTGGAAACATTTTGGACAGTTTTAAGCGAGACAGATGTGCTCGATATATAATTTTGAGTTGAATAATTGTACAGTATGCTTTGCACATATGGAGCTCGAATAAATTCTCTGCATTGCTACCTTCCACTCCTTTTCTGATATGTTGAGTGAGAGATCTTTGTCTCATTGTCTTCTTGGATCTTTGAAAGGGAGGGACTGTAAAATATTTTTATATATTGCAAAAATGATGTCTGAGTCCTTGAAACTGAGCAATATTTTTTCCAGCATCAAGTAGGGTGCGAGATGAGGAAAATCGGGCAGGTTCTGTTTAACAAAGTTTCTAATTTGAAGACCGTGAAAGAAATGTGTCACTGGAAAGTTAAATTTGGAATTTAATTGTTCATATGATGCAAAGATGTTGTCTATGTAAAGATCTCTAAGCAATTTAATCCCAAATGTTTTCCAGATATTAAAAACTGCATATGTTTGCGAGGGTTGAAAAAGGTGGTTCTCAAGCAGAGGTGCCACAGATAAAAGATACTCCATCTTAAAATGTTTTCTACATTGGTTCCATATTCTAAGTGAGTGAAGCACAATTGGGTTATTAGTATATTGGCGATAACTTGCATTTATTGGGGCACAAAGCAGGGAATATAAGGAAGTACTGCAGGATTTTATTTCTACTGCGGACCAAGCCTGTGTATGTTCATCTATTTGTGTCCAGGTTTTTATAGCTTGTATGTTTGCTGCCCAGTAATAAAACTGAAAGTTGGGTAGAGCCATGTCACCTTCTGCTTTAGGCCTTTGTAGGGTTGCTCTTTCAATAAGTGGATGTTTTGAGTTCCAAATAAATGGGGTTATGGTTGAATCTAATTGCTTAAAAAATTATTTATTGATGTATATTGGAAAGTTTTGAAATAAAAAGAGAAGCTTAGGAAGGATATTCATCTTAACAACGTTAATTCTTCCAGCTAGAGTGAGATGAAGGGTTGACCATCTATGCAAGACTTGCTTAATTTTTTCCATACAGATGGCAAAATGTTGTTGATAAAGAGCTTTATGTTACTTGTGATATTTACCCCTAGGTGTTTAAACTGAGCTGCAATGATAAAAGGGAAGGTGTCCAATCTGATATTGTATGCTTGAGAATTCACTGGAAAGAGCACACTTTTATTCAAATTAATTCTAGACTAGAGATCTTTGGAAATTCTGTAAGTGCTGTTAAGACTGCAGGCACTGTATTGTATGGGTCTAATATATAGAGTACCATATCATTTGCATGTAGAGAAATTTTCTGTTCAAGTCCTTCACTGTTAATTCCCTTTATCTGATCAGCATTTCGACAGTGACCTGCCAGTGGTTCAGTGGCGATTGCAAACAGCAGTGGTGACAAGGGGCATCCTTGTCTGGTACCACGTTCTAATTTAAAGTAGTCTTAACAAATGTTGTTAATACAAACTGAAGTTTCTGGATTGGTATATAGTTTGATCCATGCATAAATGTTCGGGCTAAACCCAATTTTTTTTAATGTAGAGAAAAGGTAGTTCCATTCAATCATGTCAAATGCTTTTTCTGCATCCAATGATGATAATATCTCAGGGGTGTTTGACTTTGCAGGTGAATATATTACATTAAACAGGCATTGAAGATTGGAAGATAAGTGTCGGCCTTTAATAAACCCAGTTTGATCTTGTGATATTACCGAAGGTAGCACTTTCTCAATCCTTCTAGCTAGAATTTTTGAAAATATCTTAACATCATTATTCAGAAGTGAAATTGGTCTGTATGATACACATTGTAATAAGTCCTTATTTTGTTTTGGAAAGACAGTGATTAATGCTTGGCGAAAAGTTTCAGGTAGAATTTGATTGTCTCTATCTTTTGTAAATGTTGCTAATAAGAGGGGAGCTAGCTGAGTGGAGAATTTCTTATAAAATTCTACAGGTTAGTCATCAGGGCCTGCTGCTTTCCTACTTCGAAGTGACTTTATAGCATCTAGTAATTCTGATAGCGCCAGAGGTTTATCCAGTTCCTCTGCACTAAAAGTATCTATTTGTGGTATCTGTAATGCACCCAGAAATGCATTAGATTGTGTGTTGTCTTCTTTAAACTCAGTAGAATATAAGGATTTATAGTAGTCTCTAAATGTGTGCATTATATTTTTATGATAAATGATTTTATCTCTGATCGTGTTGGTGATTGATGGGATTGCATTGCGAACTTCTTGCTTGTGGATTTGTTGAGCTAAGAGCTTATTAGCTTTCTCTCTGTGTTCATAGTAATGGTGTCTTGATTTAAAAATGAGTTGTTCAGTTTTTTTGGTTGTTAAGAGGTTGAGCTCTGAATGCAGAGTCTACCTTTTCCTATGAAGAGCCTCACTTGGACACCTGGCATGCTCTTCATCTATTCTAATAATTTTGCTGGTTAGCTCTGATACCTTCTTGGTTTCTAATTTATTTCTGTGGGAAAGATACCTGATGCACTAAAAGTGTCAGTCATTAAACCATTAATTAAAAAGTCAGACCTAGACCCACACATACTAAATAATTATAGGCCTATTTCAAATTTATCGTTTCTCTCTAAAATACTAGAAAAAGTAGTCGCCAGTCAGCATCAGTCACACCTTACACATTGCAATTTATTTGAGAAATTCCAGTCTGGTTTTTGCACTGGTCATAGTACAGAAACGGCACTAACACGGGTTGTAAATGACATTCTGATATCCTCTGATGAAGGAAACTCCACTGTAATTATGTTGTTAGTCTTAAGTGCAGCATTTGACACCACTGACCACTCTATTTTACTGCACAGGCTAGAAAACGATGTTGGGCTTACAGGCCCCGTGCTCGCTTGGTTTAGTTCTTATTTATCAAATCGATTCCAATATGTATAGAAATGTACTGACGGTACTCCATCATTATACACAGAAGTTCAATATGGTGTCCCGCAGGGCTCAGTACTGGGACCTTTACTGTTTTCACTTTACATGCTTCCACTGGGATCTCTCATTAGGAAACATAATGTTAATTTTCACTCGTATGCAGATGACACCCAGTTATACCTTTCATTTAAATCAAATGAAGTTTCTCCGATGTTGTCTTTAATTAGTTGTGTTAGTGAATTAAAGGAGTGGATGAATGAGAACTACTTGTCTTTAAATACAGATAAAACAGAGATGTTAATTGTTGGAGGGAATGACGCTGATTACAGCAATTTTTTGTCATCATTTAACTCAGTTGGAATCCCAATTAATTTTACTGAATCAGCCCGCAATCTAGGAGTTTTCTTTGATTCTAGCATGTCATTTAAAGCACATATTACAAAGTTGTCCAAAACATGTTTCTTCCATCTTTAAAATGTTAGAAAATTAAGGCGCTTTCTAAATAAACAGGATTCTGAGAAATTAATTCACGCATTTATCTCTAGTAGGATTGACTACTGCAATGCGGTGTTCACTGGCTGTTCAAACTGTTCTCTATACAGCCTCCAGTTAATCCAAAATACTGCTGCAAGAATTATTACAAGAACAAGAAAATATGAACACGTCACTCCAGTTCTTAAATCCTTACACTGGCTCCCGGTTAAGTTTAGGGCAGATTTCAAAATTCTCCTTTTAACATATAAAGCATTAAATGGCCAAGGTCCGATTAACTTGTCTGAACTTATCATGATTTACAAACCTGAGCGCACATTAAGATCTCAAGATGCCGGTCTGCTTATGATTCCAAGGATTAATAAAATAACAGTGGGAGGTTGAGCTTTTAGTTACAGAGCCCCTAAACTGTGGAATGGTCTTCCTGGTTCTATAAGAGATGCCTCTTCGGTCTCAGCCTTTAAATCCTGGCTGAAGATTCACTATTTCAGTTTAGCATATCCCGACTAGAGCTGCTGATTAACTGTACATACTGCATCTCTGTTGTTAGTCATTAGCACTAAAACATAAGTAACATGATAGTTATAATTGAATACTAACCCTCACCTATTCTGTTTCTGTTCTCGGTACTAAAATGTGGCAATTGGTGCCACAGCCTACCTGCCAAGTTGTTTGCCTGCCTATGGTAAAGTCATTCCTGATGAAGGATCGCTGGAATCATGGGAAAGAGGGATCCTTTCATCGGATTGGCTGCCCCAGCACTGTTTTAACCGTGGAATGGCCAAATGGGGGAGGCAGCTTGATGGATGAGGTCTCCAGGACTCTAAAAATATCCAAATCTTCTTATGTGATATCATCTACTGTTAAATTCTGCTCCGTACTTCTAAAACTTTTATTTTTATGCTGTATTGAGGATTTGTTCTGTTCTGTGTATTGTATTGTAGTGACCTCCTTCTTTTGACACCCACTGCACGCCCAACCTACCTGGAAAGGGGTCTCTCTTTGAACTGCCTTTCCTAAGGTTTCTTCCATTTTTCCCTACAAGGTTTTTTTGGGAGTTTTTCCTTGTCTTCTCAGAGAGTCAAGGCTGGGGGGCTGTCAAGAGGCAGGGCCTGTTAAAGCCCATTGCGGCACTTCCTGTGTGATTTTGGGCTATACAAAAATAAACTGTATTGTATTGTATTGTAAATAATCTGTTCTCTCAAAAATGCCTTTAGAGTTTCCCAGAGTATTCCTGTAGAGACCTCTGAGGATGTATTTGTCTCTAGGGAGAAACTGATTTGTTTTTGATATAAATTCTGTACAGTTCTTGTCTGCTAATAGAAGTGGGCTAAGACGCCATCTGCAAGATGAGTGTGTGGGGCGTAATGATTTTAGCTCCAAGATCAGAGGGGCATGGTTGGAAATAACAATAGCATTGTACTTGCAAGATTTAATTGTAGGCAAGAAATTATTATCTATAAAGAAATAATCAATTCTTGAGTAGCAATGATGCACTGGTGAGTAGAAGGTATATGTTTGGGTTTAGAAATCCCCAGGGGTCTGATAAGTTGTGGTCAGTTAAAAACTGTGTAATTGTCTTTGCAGTGTTAGATGTCATCCCCCCTGTGACAGGAGACCTATCTAAGAGTGTATTTAAAACACAATTAAAGTCCCCAGCCATTATAATTTTATGACTGTTCATATTGGGAATGGATACAAATATATTCTGCATGAATTCCCTATCATCGACATTGGGTGCATAAACATTTACCAAAATCACTTTACAGTTAAATAAATTGCCCATGACAATCACATATCTCCCTTCAGGATCAGATACTATATCTGATACCACAAACGAGACTGTGCTGTGTATGAGAATTCCCACAACTCTAGTTTTCTTTGTAAAGCTGGAATAAAACATCTGGTCAGTCCAGTCTTTTTGCAGCCGGAACCGATCCTCGCTTAGTAAGTGGGTCTCCTGTAAAAATACTAATTTAGCGGTTAAACCTGTTAGGTGAGAGAATACTTTCTTTCTCTTTAATTTATGATTCAGGCCTTTAACATTCCAGCTCACAAAGTTAACTGTCCCATCATGGAGACATTGATTCTGAATTTTTGATGTCATTTTGTAGTCTTAACTGGAAGTGAGACATAAGTTATTGCCATGTAGCCTATTGTTATGTTGGTAGTTATAATTATAAGGATTAAAAGGATAGATTAGATATAGCTTGCTCTCTTTCTTTCCCCTATCCCCCCATTTTGCCTCCCTACGTGAGGCTGGACCCCACTTCACAAAGTCCCAGTCCTCTGACATACCTAGAGACAGAGCACGTCCAAAACAAAACAAGCCCCCCAGCAGTGGCGTTTGAGGATTAAAAAGTTGAGATATCTATTGCCGATAAAGTCTAAATACTTGAAATATTAAGACAGTAAACGCAGGGAATGGTGTTAAAAAGTGGTCCTGGATAAGCATAGTAAACCCTAATGGAATAATAACAATAACAATAAACCAAGGGTATGATGTTAAACAGTCTCCTTTAGAATAGTAAAAAAAAAAAAAAAAACCTACTTTAATTTCTTCCACACATACGTCTATAATTGTAATTAAAACATAAACAAAAATGTCTGAGAAGAGAAAAGGATGTTTAATTATGGTACCTGTATCGTTGCAAGTGGATCAGACAGGAGGTAATATCTTCTTACTATGCCATGACAGGATGTGACTCACTATCGTATTTCAGAAAAGTGTCAGGATCAGCTTTCTTAATTCTTTTTCTGCTTCCTCCTTGCTGGAGAAAGATGTGATATTTGTCTTGAATATCCACTTTCAGTTTGGCAGGATACAAGAGGCTGTATCTGATATCCGCTTTCCGTAAACGCTGTTTAATGTTGTAAAAAGCCTCACTTTTAGCAGCTGTTGAGGGTGAGAAATGAGTGAAAATGCGAATGTGGTTATTTTCAAATATAATCTCTTGTTTCTGTCTGAGAAGTGCCATTACATTAAGCTTAAATTGTAATCTCTCGAAGCGGACAATTAAGAGTCCTAGGTTTAGAGGTATTTGATCCATGTATGCGATAAGCTGCTGCTATCTTGGTATCTGAATTAAAGTCCTCTCCAGTTATTTTTGAGAATAGTTCAACTACAAATTTCACTGGGTTTGGACTTTCACGATTCTCAGGTAGACCTTCGATTCTAATATTATTCCTTCTGCATCCATCTTCCAGAGCCGCAAGTCTGTCTCCGAGTTTTTTGCATTCGGAATTTGCAGCTGTAGGTTTTCCAGCAGCAGTACTTGCCGAGTGTTCCGCTATTTCAATTCAAGTCATGAATGTCTGCTTAACATCTTCCAGCTGATCCGCAAGTTGTCTCAGTTTAGACGCATTTTCCTGAATGTGTTCCTCAATTTTTCCCAGCATACCTTTAAAGGTTGCATCCAAAATGATTATATATATGTTTTTCCAAGTCTTTATTATCCTGCCGCAGCTTCTCATTTGTTTCGTTTTGCAGCTTCTCGTTTGTCTTGAGTAAGCCATTTATTTTTTTCTTCATATTTCACTGAATGTCTTTCATAAGCTCACTTATGGCCGTGGCCAATGTTGCGATCATTTACTTCACTTCGGACAAATCATTTCGGTTTTCGTGCTACACGGGTGAAGTGGCAACCTCGGTTATAGCCGATGATTCCGGCTCGTGAGGAGTAGATGAAAACACGGACTGCAAGGCCATTTCTAGTTTCAAGTGATCTTCTGGAATCGGCGAGCTATCGTGACTTGCATCACTTCCACCCGGGTCTCCTAACTGCGAGGCAGCAGTGCTACCCACTGCGCCACCTTGCCAACGCTAAGTGTAGGCACTGAAAATCAAATTACAATATAGATTGACCCGTGTGACTGGATGAAAGATCAGAACTCTGACAAAAACATTTCAAAGCCATTCTAGACTGATTAATGTTTCCTTGGTTAATACTACAGATAAAAATGCAGATAATGGAATTCACAAGTTTAGTGCCTCTTTCTATTGGAGGTAGATCAACTAATCTAATTTAGATTTATGTGTTGTCTTGTTTGTTATTATCCTTTATCTGTCTGCACGTCCATATATTTGTCTTCTCTCCTTCTTTTGTTATGAACAAACTATAATTTTCTTTATTGTAGAAAGCTTGGTTCAGATTTCTGTTTAAGAATAGTCTTATCACTATTATCACAAACCAAGAAAGTAAAGGATGTGTTGTGTGGTCCTTAGCTATACTATAAACTTTAGTCGTAACATATTTGTACATTGTTTCGGCTTCCCAGCTAGAACATGAAATTGACATATCCCACAACTGACTTTCTGGATGCACTCTAATATGCAAGTGGAAAAATGCTATCTTCTCTAGTGAGAAAAAACGCAAATTCCTATTGTGTGCATGTTTCTCCCACGTCTGCATGGATTTTCTTCGGAGAGGTTTTTTTTTTTCCACATTCCAAAGACATGTTCATTAGGATTAACTAAACCTGAATTAGTATGAGGGTGTCCTGCAGTAAATTGATGTCCTATTGAAGTTTGGTTCCTGCTTTGTTCTTTGCTGTGCCTCCCCTGATGCTGATTTGGATTAAGTGGACTCGGAAATGGAGTTTGATAAATTGATGTCAAACATACTGTTTATGCATTACATCCAACAGCCTAGGAGTCAGGGGAAAAATAGGTTCATACCTCCTCTTTGGGTAGGAAAAACTGCACTGCGGACTCAGAGGTGATGTTGTATTAATAAAAAGGGAGACTCCCTGTGTGCTCTTTGTGTACTTACTCTTATAACTTCTCTGCTGTTGAGTGATAGGGTGTAGGGGCTAAAAATCATTCTGAGCCAGTGACACATTTTTCTGCTCACATTAAAATGGTACATTCAGATTAATGATGACTAGTCTTCACCTAGACTAACAGCATAGAATATGCCACTGTTTAATTCATCTCTTTCATTCAAAGGTGTTTACATGAAGGAATTTTCTTTGTTATTGTTGGAAGAAGTGTAATGACAATGGTAAAATCGATTATTATTGCACTATTGGTAAACTTTTCACAGGATACCCTAGACTCACTATGCTAATTCAGCAAATTTGCTTCATGTAAGAAATTACAGGGGCTATTTAGAATTATTCTTCATTTATGGGGTTTGCTTGATATGTCCAATAGTTATGGAAATAAAAGTAACATAAACTACTGCTGCAAGGGTAGAAGAATACAGCGACAGTGAAAAGAATCATTTAATTTGATGGAACAGAAAACAAAAGATAGACGAAGAATTTTTGTTTTACTTAGCAATATATACCATATCTATAATTTATCTTATTAAACTACTTTAATTAAAAAAAAAAAACTAAAAAAAACTTACCATCTCATTTTTTGCCAGAGTATTCTTCTCATTCTACAATTTTTATTGAAAACTGAGGGTGACATTAATGTGTTTTGTATTTAGAACTAGGAGTTAAACAGTAAATAATTTAAAAAGTTGAGAAATCTGCACTGATATTTTTGTAGTAAATTACTGTACTTTAGAATTAATATTACAGTACCTAAACAGAGAAAGAAAAAAGGCAAACCTTCCTTCCAATCTTTTTTACGACCTTTGCAAGTGGCAACCAAATTCCATAGAGAATTCATGGATCAGGAGCAAGCATAATGTGACTGAGTATCATGTTCCATCTCTCCTTCCTAATTGTATAGTTCTGAAAGCTGTTCCTCAAGAGACGTGAATGAGAAAGTAAATCCCTGAGTTGAAAATCCTAGCTTAAAGAAAATGAAAGAACTGAATTAAACCAGAGGTACAAAAGGCACAAAAGAGAATCAAAGGTTATAGCGAAAGGCATTTCTTTTGCAATTTTGCAAAAAAGAAAAATGTTTTTGACTATCAAAAAAGTTGTATACATAAAATAAATGATATTCAGTTGATTTACAAGGTTCCTGTTTATAAAAATGTCTCACATTTCTGTTGAAAAATGTGCAATGTGCAAAAATGTGAGATCGGCAATGAAGCACAGTAGTATAGTTTGTTCTTCAAATTATACTTTAGTTAATGATTGAGAAAAGATATCATTAAAAAAATGTATGAGAAATGTCTGCAGCCAATGATGATCTAATTGTAAAATACCTTAAGAATTAAATTTTTTAACCTGCCAGTACAATTGTAACATATATCAAGAATATATAGGCACCCAAAATGCCAGCATTTACATTACATGTTAATATTTACATTTTTAAAGTAAACCTTAGAGTACAATAAAAAATTTTTAAAATGATTTTATTCTCCTTCACTTATAACAAAATATAACAAAAATAATAATTATGATCTTATAAAAAACAAAAATAATTGTTTTTTTATAAGATCATAATTAATAATTATAACAATAAACATTCACAGAATACCTAAATTTGACATTATATATTCAGATACTATACATTCAAAATTTACATATAATATATATATATATATATATATATTTTGGCTGTCAAATTATTCAAATTTATTGTGCAGTTAATCTCAATTACTCACTTACTTGACCAAGGTAGTTTAGCAATGTCCAAAAGTCCCCTTTGACTGCAAAGGCTTATGCCTTTTATATAAATCCTTGGTACATGATACAATAGTTGCATGTGAAGATAATTTGTAAGAACAGTCATACCTCACTGAATGACATCACTCATCCCCATATTTTCATTTATTATTTAAAGGTCAGCAGTTCGATACAATCCATTTTCAAATAAACACCAGTTGTTACATTAGATTTTGTTACATTCATGGACACACATCAAGTTGTACATTTAAGGATTATAGTCTGCTTCAGATTTTGCTGCCTAACATACTTGATGTTATATTTCTGTAATATTTTAATTTGGTCCAGATAAGAGTATAATTTGTGTATATGCCCAGAAAAGAAGGCAGCTCAGTGCTGGAAATATTCTGTGATGCCTTCACCACCTTCTGCAGTAGGAAAGTGTTTTATGTCCTTGCGCTGAACAGATGCTGTACCAGGATGTGATGCAGCCAATGTGGATTGACTCAACTGTACACCTGTACTATTTTGTGGAAACAGATGAAAAATGTGAGCTGTCCTCCTGTGCTTGATGAAGTAGTGGTGCTGGTGAATATTTTTGACAAGAGACAAAATATGTGCTGCCTACTTTAAAGTAATATCTTCCAATTAAAACTTAATCACTATTACTTCTTACTCTTCACCCATTTTGTGAAATTTGTGTTATTAATATTATCATTAACTGAGTAGTTGACATTTAATAATTTCTCAGTTATAAAGTCCAGATTGATGTAATAAATGTGCCAATATTTTGAATTTCTCATCTTGGCATGTCTCTTTGTTGCTTAGACACAGTGATCTCTGCCTATCAATGATTGCTTTCTGTTTATAAACTGAGAAAAATCCTTTTCACGTGTAGTTATCTCTTCTGCTTATTTAAAGTGTTAGTTGGGGGATGGAGAGACTGCAATACACTGATTAAACTAAAAGGCATTTTGGTAAGGGTCATTGACTATAGGGTATTGGACAGAAATATCACAAGATGATAAATAAAGTAAAAACTTCTGTCCCACTCATATAAAAAATTTTGTCTTACTTATGCAACCACTTCTCTGCAGCTGATGTGAAGAAATAACAAAGGCTGAAAATATGAAGCACTAATGAATCCTCTTTATGTTAAGATCTTGCTCAGGAATGGAGTAGTAATGAATGTTGCAATATTCTTTTTATTTTTTGTTCACAAGTTCATTTTGATTACAAGTATGGGTTTCATACCTCTGCTAGAAGAAAAACTAATGAAGAACTAAAGGAAATCCACTGCTTGTAAAACATTACGTTATAATAAGTAACTGTATGTCTTTTTTTTCATCCTCACGTCATTTTAAAAACAGAATAATTAATTGAACCAATCAAAGTGCTAGACAATGATGTTGCTCAAAATTATGAATAATAAAAAAGAAAAAAAATCATGTTGTTCAATTAGTTGGAATCACATTTTTTAATGTGGTTTGCACCTCAGGGAGGTCACAATAAGCCAGCTGTGCATTGCCTTTCAAATACGGTGCCAGTATGTTAGCCCAATATGCCATCGTCCAAAGGTTTCTGGTAGCAGTGCACTTGAAAATTAAAAAATAAGATTCAGTATCATCCCCCTCCGAAAGGGGAACACGCACTGGGGGTGGAGGGCAAGCAGCCTCTGGTCTTACCATGGTTGCTGCGGCCGCACAAGCCTCACCTTCAGAAAGTTGTGTTTTCGTCTCCCACACTTGGATCTGGAGTTCTGACATGATGGTGGATAAGACAGTGTTTAGGTCCTGCTCTTCTGACATCTTTGAGTTGAACCCTGCTGACTACACCAATCTGTCATAAAATAAGAACACAAAAACAAATATAAAGAGTCGGGGAAGCTTCCCCTTGTAATCTTTGGGTGTAGAGATATCAAAAAAGACTGATAGACTGATGTTCTGGTCATGTATATCATACAGTAGACAAATGGGTAAAGTCATTTGTGTTTTTTTATATCAGATACAGATGAAGTGAAATCAACAAAACAGAGGAGCTGGAAATGACATAATCACAGTAAAGGGAAATGATGTCTTCAAGGAGCTGGAAATGACATAATCACAGTAAAGGGAAATGATTGTCTTCAAGGATGTGATGGAGGTGATGTCATCAGATGTCGACCAGAAGTGGCATTATTGGATGGGGCCGGAAGTGATGTCATCAGATAGGAATCGGAAGTGGCATCATCAGCTGGGGACGGAAATGACGCGATTGTTCGGGCCTGGAAATGGTGTCATCAAACTGTTGTCTTCTGGTAAGGATAAAAAAAGAATAATTATTTTTCGGTAGATCTGTTGGGAAAGTGAAAAAGGTATTAGTACTTCTTTCCAGTCATCTATCTGTTGTACTTTCACTCGCATTTGAACTGTTTGCCTGCCTCCTAAGCGAACTTGTGTGTCAATACAGTATATTATATTGTGGATGCTAGGTGGCACTGTGGCCCCTTTAAACCCAACAGACAGATACGCAGTACCCAATGTAAAAGCACTAAGAAGATATTTATTAAAGGATTTGTCTTTCACAGTGCCCTCCAAGCACCACAGCCACCAATAGACAATTCATTAACCAATACAATATTCTTCTTCTCTCATCCACACCTCCCAGCAAGCCTTGCCCACCTCCCCTCTGACTCTGGCTCGCCTGCTGGGATCACAGTAGTCCTTTATATACACCGGTAGTCCTTGACCCGGAAGTGCTTCTGTTCTTCCTCACATGTTACTTGCCAGCACTTCTGCATCAGCTGGAGAATACCAAGTCTTTAATCAACCCGGAAGTACTTCAGGCTTATGTCTTCATGACTTCCTAGTACTTCTGGGCCACAAGGGAAGAATGACTCCCCAGGTCCTTTCACAGCTCCCCCTGGCGGCACCCATTGCACCCAACAGGGCTGAGAAACCAAACTCCAAGTCCCAGGATGCCCTGCGGGAATCTGGGGCACTGCTATATTCCAGGGGAGCTGCCATCTAGTGTTTTGGGGGAGGCAGTGTCCACAAGTAGCTGCCTTCTCCCATCCTTCCATTTCAGGGGCTTCCCAGGTTGAGCTGCCAGCTGCCTCTCACAATATATAAAGGAGAGATGGAGTTGAAAGATGGTGGAAAATGGTGTTATTATGAGATGGATATGTATGGAATGTTGAAGAATGAACTGTAATGTATTACATGAGGAGACTGTTAGTTTAAAATAATGTCAATAAAACTAATCTTTTTAGTTGTTCTGTGCATTGTTGTATTAGGCTGCAATTAGTTGGACAGAAAATAAATAACAAGCTGGTTATGTTTGCAGATGACACCAAATTGGGTGGATTGGCAGATAATCTAGAATCCATTGAATCATTACAGAGGGACTTGGACAGCATACAGGGACTTTCAAAACAAGATTCAACTTTATTTTAAAAGAATTAAGTGGATTGGAGTGGCAAGCTTTGTTGGGCTGAATGGCCCGTACCCGTCTAGTTTGTTCCAATATTCTATATAAAAATATGTGCATGAAGGTTATTTTTGTAGTCTGTAATATGTGGTAATCCAATAAAGAAGGACCTGCTTTACAACTCTTGTTGTCTATTATGTTATTTAACAAAGATATGGTAATAACCTATAGGCACCAGACTAAACATAGAATTAAGACAGATGGTCAAAAGGCCAACAGCATTTCCCTCATATCCCCTCAAATTATTACAAAAAAATGCATCTTTGTAAATTTTACCAAAATCAGCCAGTGTTAGAACAGGAGGAGACATTACAGGATAATGAGGCTTGAATTGATTTATATAGGTATTTAAAATATATTTATTGCTTAGTATAAGATCAAGACATGATGCCTTTAGACATTTACTATTTTAAGGGAACCAAGGTTATTTTTACTAATTATACTGGGACATTTATTTTACTAGTTGTGTTGAAAAAAAATTTACGATAGAAGTTTAGTTCTGAGTTTCATGGATTGTCTTTGGGCACATTATTTTTTGATTAACACTAGAATTACCAGAGCCTACGAAAAAACTCGTAGATCCGTCCCACCTTAAATCGCTTCTTAAAACCGTTCTCACCTCTCTGACAGCGTCTTTTATTAATCGAAATGTGCTGATAAAGAAAAGTTGCAAGTAGCCGGCTATTCCATCCCCCCATCGACTTAGAAAGTGCACAAACTTCTCCCAGCTCATGCCTTGATTGATTGTCTGGGAGTGAAGTGGAGTTTTAGAGTGGAAATAATAGATCATTATTTGGAATACACGTATTTCACGTGTGTTCCGTTTCTACAGTAATCCGTGTAAACAAATTTTTAAAACAGAAACGTTTTTCATATTGTAGTAGTAAATGACAAAATGTAGGCATAAACCATATAATGTATGAAGCCTGAAGTCCAAATATCAAATTAACAGCTTCACAAAATGTACAAATATAACAGAACAAGTATGCTTTTATTCAAAAATATAACTGCAGGAAAAAAAGCCGCATTAGCATGCCACATTGACAGTATATATCGTAACTGCCATGGTAGCGTAATGGTATCAGCTGCTGACTAGTAATCAAAAGGTCATGAGTTTGATCCTGCACGATCCTCTTTTGAAAAGTAAACTGCTCTTATTCTTACTATTTTAAAATAAAAACATACATTTGATTTCATTGTGTAACAGCCAGTGTAATTTATGATACTTGTAAAGGTTAGTTTTTTTTTTATTCACTTTTCATTCTCTCAGTCGTGTTCAAGAACCTTCCCTACCTCCCCCCACCCAATCTGAAGACGCGCTATAGCTCTGCAGCGTACTTGTGACTGCATTCTCGTACCAATGCTTTTGCGAACTGCTGTGCCTGCGTGCACTTTTCGTGGTATTACACGGGGGGGGGGATCATGAACGCGACTGAGAGAATGGAACTGAATAAAAAAAAAAAAAAGCTAACCTTTACAATTATCATGCATTTACACTGACTGAAATCAAATTATGTTTTTATTCTAAAATAGTTAAAAATAAATAAATAACCTTTGCCGTTCTGCCTGCCTGAACTCCCTGTCTATCTATATAGTAATAACAGTAATTTTATTATTATATAGGAGCTTCCCTGTCTGCCTCTCATATAGTGCCTTTCCTTCCTACCTATCTATATATCTATCCCCTTAGCTGTTTTTATATATCTATTATACAGTGCCTTCCCTGTTTATTTATATATCTAATGCCTTCTCTGCCTGTCTGATTGCATATAGCGCTGAACTTACTGCTCTGTACTATTCTGGCCTCTGCGTGTCCTGGAGTACAAAAGAAACACCACCATACAGAAACATGTGGGGACTGGCAAGATCGGGGAAAAAAACACGCGGTCACTGATTACAAACCGCAAGATGAATGAAAGAGACAATATATGTAAAAACATCATTGCACTAATGCAATATTATTTGAAAACGATCAGCGTCAGATCGGGTTTGAATATGCTCCCGATCTGACGCTGTTCGGTTTCAGATAATATTGCATGTGCTGTGTGTTGAAACTGCTGCACTGAATAAGCTGACTTCTTCTGTAAGAGCGTCAGCGTGCATTCAAACCCGATCTGACGCTGTTCGGTTTCTGATAATATTGCATGTACTGTACTATTTTAGAATAAAAACATAATTTGATTTCAGTCAGTCTGTAAGAGCCAGTGTAAATGCATGATAAT